>PVIA01009971.1:0-55751 GCA_004024845.1 Tonatia bakeri | reverse complement strand
GGTTTTCATATCCCTTAAATGTGAGATCTGTACCCAGTGAACTCTGAGGCCCCTTCCAACTCTTAAGACTTCTACAATCCTGTGATTCTTAAGCCATCTCTTCTTTCCAGGCCTTTTTGCTCATCTGTAAAATGAGGGAGTGAACAGGTATCAAAGTCCTAGCTATATGTGACTTGTTTAAAGGAATGAACTCATAGCTTTCTAGAAAATCTAGCTCTCTAGAATGGCCATTCCTCCAGGATACTGGTTAGCTAAGATATTACTGTACATTAATATGTAGTCAAAAGGACTAATTTAATGCCTAGGAAAATATTTGGGACTGGTTAAAATTCTGAGAAAATCCTACTTATTCATAGGGAATGTCAACTTTAGTGTGTATAGTTACCATTTTGTGTGTTTTCTTTCCCCTGTTTTAGGCTACAGTTCTGTTTGAGATAAGAGGGAGTGTGCATCACATAGGAGCCTAACAGAGTTAAGTTTTTCTCCTGACAGTACTAGGCACCCCATTCCTGTTCCTCAGGGCACTGTTGATAAGTGGTATCCAACGCCACAACTGGAGCAGGTGAAGTGCACTGCTGGGCTGCCCTGCATCCCAGCTTCTGTCCCTTGCAGTGGTATCTGCTTTGACAAGTCTGTTTGCAGAGCTGGCTGGTACTGATAGAGAGGAATGCACTAATGCTCTGATACTGACTCCAAAAGAGGAGGGTGGGGCAAAGAGGATGAGAAGACCAGAGCATTTGGTTAGCTGTCCATGTGTGACACCTAGCCATAGTCCTTTCTAAGCACTGACGGAAATGAATAACAGAATGAATATCAGCAATTCTATATCCAAGACAATTCTACCTTATGGAAGTAGGAAGATGAACCTGAGTCTCATTTCTCTGCAGAGGATGGCCAGCCCAATGTAGTTTAGTGTTTTTACTCTATCCGCTTTCTTGTTCATGAACTTTTAGTGACCCTGTCATATGTTGTCTAGTTTCTGCTTAGTGTTGAAGCCCCTTTCATTTTCTCCACACATTCACTCCTTCCTATGTAGCCATCCTTATTTCCTACAATTCCTCAACCCCATTCTAAGATGCCACAGTATATTTGGTACATTATCTTGCAGCTTTTGTTCATTTAATTCTTTCTAACTCGGTGTTCTTCCTCATTACTTAAATCCAACCCCTTCAAAATTTAACTGAAGTCCCATGTCTTTCATCAGGTGTTCCCTAAGGACTCTGTGATTTACTGCTCCCAAGCCTTGGAAGGCCCTCACATAACCCCAGACTTAAATTTATTCTATGCTTCCCTATAGAATACATTAATTTTGCCTCCTGCACAGCTGTAGGCATAGAGTGGAGTACATACTACATACCTTTCTAAGCCTTGATGGGGAGGGTGTTAAGTTTCAAAGACAGTCTGTACTCAGTGTTGTTGTTTTTTAAAAGAAAGGTGCAGTCATGTTTCAATCCGGCAAGGCAAACGCAGTGATGGTAGAGGCCGGCCATAGCTTACCATGCATGGAGGGCAGGTAAAGTTAGTCTCTATTACTGTATCTCATGGATGATCCTGGGAAATTATTTGTAGGACTTTGAAATAATTGAGTCATTTAACATAAGAGTGAGTGTGTATGTGAGAGAGAGACAGATATTGAAAGACAGGGAAGAGGAATGAGAGTTTACAGGGTGGGAGATACATGGAGATTGGTTATTTAAGGTAATACAACATTCATCCTTATCCCCCCTTCCCACCACTCACCTTTTTTTTTTTAATCTAATCTTTCTCTATTTCACCTCTTTAGGAAGCAGACCAGGCCTACTAAATGATCCATCACAATGCATTCTTAACTGAAATTCATGGCCAAACCTTCAAGGTCAAATTGATAGACTTGCAATTTCTGTGTCTATCTTTGCCCCCAACACTGTCTCTTTCTTGTCCCAAATTAGGTAAATCCCACAGCCCAGTGTACCCACGCCTTGTTGAAGATGATTTACTGCTCCCACTGCCAGGGTCTAGTGACTGTGAAGCCATGTTACAACTACTGCTCGAACATCATGAGAGGCTGTTTGGCCAACCAAGGAGATCTTGATGTTGAGTGGAACAATTTCATAGGTGAGCAAGAGATTAATGTATTTGAATCACTGAAAATAGTTCAGCTTCCTGCTACAAGGAATATTGTAATTGTCACGTATGAAATCTTTGTTCGGTATTTAATGTTTGCCAGTGTTCTAAGTGTACTCAAAGTTCATACCATTCTACAAGTAAACATTCTCTAATACGGTGACATTTCTGAAGGCATTAGACACAGTAACAACCAAGTTTTAATAATGAAAAAGTGACTTTTTGACATGTCCCTCCCCCCAAAGGTCAGATCTAGTTATGCATCATGGGCTTTCATCTGTGCACGGTAAATGCTGGTGGACAATCATTACTGTGTTCTGGAAGTGGCTTTTAAACTGTTATATCTGTTACACTGCACCCAGATGTTCTGCAAACTGGCCAGATGCCCATTGGATATTTGCATCAGGTGAAATCTGACTGTAGACATTCAGGGGTTCTCTTTCTGTAGAGGATTTAATAATAACAGACTGCTCTGGTGAGAATAGAAAAATTTTTTGCCTGGTGATCATTTTAGAGGTAAATATTCTCGCATATACTTAAAACCTACAAAACCATCACTGGACCCCAGATAGCAATGTAAGTTAAGGGGCCAGTTTCTGAGGGGGTTAATTATGACTTGTGGGGAAGGACAAATTAAGGATGATTTAATGTCCAGTCATCGAGTCCCTTGATGCCTACCTAACACATATGTTAGTCCTGAACCATCAGTGCTGAAGCTCCTCATGCAGGGGGTCTAGTGAGGCCACACACACATAGTAACAACTCACAGAAAGTAATGCAGATTTTTCCCCATCCCCTGGCCACATTTGGGTAATTGCAGAATTCGAGTGTCTTTACAAGCACCTATTTTTCACTTATTTGTTCACATCATGGGAACATGTATGCAATTTGCTAGGGTTTTTTTTTTCGGTGAGGGAATTGGCAGTGGGGAATGCCTTTTTAGTCTGCATGAGAGCTAATTACCATATTAACTCTGTTTGAAAGTGCATCAATAAATTGGCTCCAACAGATTCTTGAGAACACTGACACAAGAAAAAAAAGATGTGAATATTAAGCACTTCAGCACAATTGTAGCCTAAATAGCTCAAAGCTAGAAGACCTGAAAAAAATCTTTTACACACAGAAAAGCAGAATCCCATGAAAGGGAAGGCGTAAGACCAGCAAAGACACACACACATAAATGGCACATCATGCCCAGAATGAAGCCATGGGAGAGAGTGTTGCTTTAAAATATTTCTCATGGAAATAAAAGCCCATAGCATTTGCAGATCTAAAGTTGATTTTTTTCTTTCCCTTTTTTTAATCCCACTGTCACCCCACACCCAAATGTCAAGTTTACAATTTATTTTTGCTAAATTTATTTTTTTAAGTCACTTAAATTTTTAACTTCACCCTGTAACTTCTCTTGCAGTAGTTCTCTGGGCAAAGGAGTAGAATTTACCACATGGTACCAAAAAAATGTATGGTGATAGTGATCTAGTGTTGCTTGCTAACTTTTCTACAGACACATCAGGAATAAGGTGCATAGTGGCATGCCCCTTGTGTTATTCTGGTATTTTAATATTCTGGCCAAAACTGTAACTCTTATCTTTGTGTTAAAATAAAAGTTCTACATATTTTCCCAAGATTATGCAGGTCCACCCTCATCAAACCAAAGCCATACTTGGCTTGCTTGATAAACGTTTTCAACAAGGTACCCTAAAACAAGGAGGACTTAAATTGCTGTGCTGTTCTTGTTGTGTGTTTTAAAAATTACATTTGTTATTTTTCAAGAAATAAAATTAAACCCAAGTGAAAATTGACAGGATTTCTGAATCAATTTTCCTTGGTTATTTTAAATGATACTTTTTGGAGGATTGAAGTGTATAATTGTATCTAAACTTGATGTTTAATGGGTATTTTACTCTTTATTTTTAAAAACCTGATATAAAAGGCCAGGAATAATAGACGTTACTTTCCAGTGCTTTTCATGAATTTTCACAACACTCTAATTAATTTGCTCTGTGATTGTAGAAATTGGTCCCAATTTACATACCTCTGCTACATGTGCTATAAGTTATTGGGGTTTTTTGTTAAGAATTTTTTTTCCTCTTTAAGTGATAGCAGTTAATGAATGGTCGAAGGTTCCCACCCCCAGTTCTTTAAATCAGATCTTGGGGTTAAGTCAGGAAACCCTTTCTTTCTTCCAGTCCTGTCGCGAGGCTGAAGATGTGGGTTTCTGATTATTGGCAGCACAGTGCAGAAGGAATCACTTTCCCTCATGAGAAGGGATGGCCTCATTGCTGGGGGGTGGGGGGGTGGGAGGAGCAGTGCTGAGATCCTGAGCCCTGGAATCTTGCCGTTGAGCTAGATGCTTTCAGAGACTTAAGGATGAGTTTTTCAAATCTGCCTTTTGGTTGCCATGCCCTCCCTTTCCTCTCTTTAACTGCATCTATTCAAGTATTGTCAGCCTTTATCAGGGTGGATCCAAATATTTGAAACACCGTGGGCTTGGTTTTGTGGTCACTTCTATGAAACCTTTAGTTTGAATATACTCCCTGCCCATCCCACCCCCAACCAAAAAAACAGTTTCTGGAGAGTCATAAACTACGCTCAGGTGCCACTTGTTCTCTGTCACATACTGTAGTAGTGCTAACATTGTTGGACTTGTAGCCAATGTTATTAATGTCACATTTTGCTGCCAGCAGGAAATTAGTGTTAGGATATTGGGATTGCTGGTGGAGAACTGGCGTTCCTGGCAGGAGGCAGACAGTCAAATGACACCTTGTGGTCTAGATCGATCAGAATAAAACCAAAACCCCAAACCAAACTGCCTTTGGACTTTGCTTGGCACTTCTGATCAGGGCTGGCTGCTGTGAGGAAGACCCCAGTTGATAGCCAGTCATGACTTTTCCCCATGGGTTTAGGGGCAGCTTTGGCTCCTGGGCTGAAGCCACATGCAGAATGTGCCCTCATTTGCATTCTTCAGCTGTGCAGCGCGCAATGCCATGGCACCGGCCCCAACAAAGGCCCAGCTTCACTTTCCATTCCCAGGCCCTTGTGTATGCTGGCTGGCTCAGAGTTTACAAAGACGCCAAACAGCCAGTGAATTGGGGTTTATGTTTCCTTTCAGTCTTTCACAAACACATTAGTGATCTGGCTTTTTCCTCAACACCAGGGGAATAAGTAGTTACAAAATGTGCTGTTTTCTGTTGTTTAAATTCTGCATTTTTGGATGTTTATTATCTGTTTATTCATAATATTTTTATTTAGAGCAAGGGCTGACTTCTAAGCTATGAAGGAATGTGCTTTCTGTACATGGCAGCCCTGCTGCTTTGACAATGATGAACACAGTGAAGTTGTGCTCCACTTGTTTACAAAAGTCTGCTTTTGCTAGCACATCAAAAGCATTTTTTCTCTCCTCTAGTACAATGGTATATTCATGCTGGCAGCCTTCACTTAGAGGTTGGAAGCGTCACTTTATTGGTGCTTACCACAATGCAATTTGAAACTTCATTTGTTATTACTTGTAAAAAAATTGCATTTCACGGAAATCTATTTGTGGTTTGTGACATCGGAATTGTAGTTCAGAGAAATGACCCTGTGCTTTAAAATGCTGTGCTGTGTTTGTTCTAGGTTGAAGGTGAAAGGTTGATGACCAAATTTGGTTTCATTGATATGCTGATGTTGAAACTCCTTTTCATTGGAAAGCTTAGGTGTAGAAGTTCAGCTGTGGCCTGCAGTGTTGTTTGAGTACATACACAATCTGGAAATTAGCCTTTCTTTCCAGCAGCTGTCCTCAGACTACCTGAAGGCTATAGATAATGTGGACCTAACTATCCTTTTCCTGCCATGCTTTAAGCAGTAAAGAAAAAAGGGGAGAGATTATGTTTCCAGTTTCTTCTAATTTTGTGATATATCTATGAGGCCAAAATACTAAATCTCATAATCCCAACAAGCATGAATGACAAGAAAATGAGTAGAGCGTATTTTATTTAAGAGATTCAATGCGTACTAACTAAAAGATTCTAGACTCTTCCAGCATGTAAAAGTGACTTACAGAGTAATCCGTGAAAATGCACTGTGAGTACATGGTTTGTGTGGACCCCTTGTGCTATCTTTTCACTCAGAGAGGAACATCTTTTGCTTTTAAATAAATCAAGGCCCTTATATTTGAAATGGGCAGTTTTTCTTATTCCAAAAATTGCAGTTTTCAGAACTTTTGTTATTTAAAGTCATTAGAATTTACAGGAATGCTTCTATTTGTGTTTTCTGTGCACTCAGGCATCTGGAAGAGTTTCATGGAAAAAAAAAAAAGTTTGGTATGCCAGGGTTTTAACTGATGTATATTTTTGACTCTTGTAAATGGAATCTAAAATGAAAATATCCTAGGACATCTCTGGGAGAACTACCATGTTATTCTGCATCCAGCTTTAGGTTTGTCTGTTGGGAGCTAGCTCAGAGCCTTACAGTGACAGCCACTGACACATGAAGGACTGCCTCATCAGTATAACAGAAGTTTCCTGATTGGGTTTCCTTGCTGCAGAGTGAAGCATTCATCTGGCCAGTGTACACCTTGGAGAGTTGGCGATACATAATGACTCAGTGCAGTTTGGTGTAAATAGAAATAGATATAAAAGCATGAATTAATTATGATGCATGCCTTCCCTCTACCTCCACAACAAACAAGAACAGTAAAATGATCAGCCTGATTACCTAAGGATGAACTAATGATTTACTTTTAATGCTGTATTATTCTTCCCCAAACCTCACGTTAGATGCTATGCTGATGGTGGCGGAGAGGCTAGAGGGCCCTTTCAACATTGAATCGGTCATGGATCCCATCGATGTGAAGATTTCTGATGCCATTATGAACATGCAGGACAATAGTGTCCAAGTGTCTCAAAAGGTAAAGAGGGTAGGATACTGGAAAGGAGAAACTCAGGCCCCCTCCAGCTTGTGATAAGACTTTCCTAATATGATCATTCTTGCTCTAATGCAGGTTTTCCAGGGATGTGGACCCCCCAAGCCCCTCCCAGCTGGACGAATTTCCCGTTCCATCTCGGAAACTGCTTTCAATGCCCGCTTCAGACCATATCACCCCGAGGAACGCCCAACCACAGCAGCTGGCACTAGTTTGGACCAACTGGTAAGCACGCTGTTAGGAATGACCAAAACACAGAAAACATTTGTTCAAAATGCAGTTTTAGTTGGAAGGTTTACAAGTGTGGGTCTTTCAGCTAAAACTTTTTAAGCGCATTGAATGTGAGTGTTGGTAAATGTGCCTCTCAATTTTTTAGCTCAGAAAATTCATACATATTTGAGGAAGTGTGTGCAATAAGTCTTATCTCAAACCCGCCTGCTGTTTAACCATGTATTTCCTAAGCATCTATTATGAGCCCATCACTGTGCTAGTTATAGGGTCACTTTGAGGAATAAGACAGGTCCTTGTTCTGAAAAAGCCCCAACAGAGAGGGACATGCAGACAATCCAGCTTACTAACTAAGATGATAAATAGTAAATGATAGGATGGGGGAAGGATAAGGAAATATAAGCAGGCTGCTTTATACACAGCAATATGCTTCAAATATTGAGGAAAGAACATAGACAAGGGGAGGAAGGACAGTGAAAGGCAAGTTTCACAGTGGTCAATATATAAGGTGGATCCTGAGTGTAAATGGCTTGTGACAAGAGACCGTGTCTTATTGTATTCACAGGGTATAGAAACTGGTGAGCCTCAGATAGTAGTTACAGTGAAGAAGTAGAATGGGCAGTATGTCCAGGAAACACCTTCAGAATATTTCAACTATTAATTTATTTGAGTGATTTTATAGTTCTAAGTGTAAATTTGATCTTTAGTTTTCTCTAGTGACTAAAGTTGGAAATGAATTGTGTATCATTCTGGAGATACTTTAGAAATGATCAAAGGCACATCTGTAAGGTACTTTGGTATTGTTTTACAGAGGTATCTCTCCTGCTTTCCCTAATCAGGTTACTGATGTCAAGGAGAAACTGAAACAGGCCAAGAAGTTCTGGTCCTCTCTCCCTAGCAATGTTTGCAATGATGAGAGGATGGCTGCGGGAAATGGCAATGAAGATGACTGCTGGAATGGAAAAGGCAAAAGCAGGTTAGCCTCTGGTCCATAGATTTGCAGTCTCTCCCTTCTTAGATGCCTGGGTAACCTTCAGAGAGTGTTTTTCTCCATTGTCATTCAAGAAGCGATTCAAAGTATATAGCAACAACAATGAAGGCTTCCATACTTTCTTAAGAATGGGCTTTACCATTGAAGTATTGAGAAGATACTCAGCTACTTGTGCTGGGTCAAAGGTCTGTAATAGTAGTCATATTCCAGCATTAGGGCTGTAGCCAGGAATCAGACTGTTCAAATAGTGTTTAAAAAATCATTTAACAAACACCTGTGGTTCTTTCCCAATGGCTTGTCCTATAAAGCACCAGAGCCATTCTCTTATTTGGTGGTACCCTGTGTCCCTCCCCTACACACTCCATAGCTGAAATAAGTACCCACTTTATCAGCAGTTTACTCCGATCTACCAACCTCTGCAAAATGGGTAACTTTCAAAAGGTCCTAGTCAAATTGGAGAAAAAAGATGAATACCCAGGAAAAGGAGAAATTCAAGTTTATTTAGAAATGGAAGTTCATTGTACTCAGTGCACGTGCTAGAATCTAGAAAGAAATCTTTGATCTTCTGTAACTTTTGTTTTACTGATAATCTCATTGGGATCATTTGTCATCTCAGGTACCTCTTCGCAGTGACAGGAAATGGATTAGCCAACCAGATCAGTAATCCAGAGGTCCAGGTTGACACCAGCAAACAGGACATGGTGATCCTTCGTCAAATCATGGCTCTTCGGGTTATGACCAGTAAAATGAAGAATGCTTATAGTGGAAACGATGTGGACTTCTTTGATATCAGTAAGCATTTGTGGTTGTAAAGTACCAATTTTTCTTGTACACCCTGTGATAAGAACAAGTGAAAATCTCTATTTTGTTTTTGTTTTTGTTTTTGTTTTTTAAATAGCTGATGAAAACAGTGGAGAAGAAAGTGGAAGTGGATGTGAGTATCAGCAGTGCCCTTCGGAGCTTGAGTATAACGCAACTGACCACTCTGGGAAGAATGCCAATGGCAAAGCCAGCCGTGCTGGTGCCCGTGTTGGGGCCCAGCCCTACCTCCTCACTGTCTCCTGCATCTTGTTTCTGGTTATGCAGAGAGAGTGGAGATAATTCTCAATCTTAGAGAAAATGTGTTCATCATCAGAAAGTTAAAAGGCACCGGTTATCACTTTTATACCATCCTAGTGACTTTGCTTTTCAAATGAATGGACAACAATGTACAGTTTTTACTATGTGGCCACTGGTTTAAAAAATTCTGACCTTGTTTTTTCACTCAGTTTTGTGGGAGAAAGGGACTTGTACATAAAGTTAAGTTCCTGCTTCCCCAGAATCTTGTTAAACGTGGCTAGTGGTATAGGTACAGAACTGTAGTTAGTTGTGCATTTGTGATTTTATCACTCATCTTGTTTTTCTTTATTGTTTGTTTTTGTTTGTGGGTTTTTTTTCTTCAGTAATGATCTCACCTTATTTCTTACAAGAAAACCAGGGTTCTTTCTTGGCATGTAACATGTACGTATTTCTGAAATATTAAATAGCTGTACAGAAGCAGGTTTTATTTATCATGTTATCTTATTAAAAGAAAAAGCCCAACAAGCAGTAAAATTTACATTTATCCCTGTTGTTTAGTTGCCTTATCTGGAGAGGAGGTGATTTTCTTTTTTATAATTAAGTTAGGACAGAATGTGAAGGCACAAGGGGGTTTTTAATCCTCTTGTCAGGTTGTCTTCTAGCATCAACACAAGGAGGATGTTATATTTCATTGCTAGCTGATGACTGGAAGAGACTGCAGACTACCCGTTTTGGTTGAGTTGAATTATATAAGTTAAGATTACATAGGTTCATTTCTTGAACCCGCTTAAAGTGTAACCCATTCAGAAGATTCTTGATGCATTTTCCCTAGAAATATCTAAGGCCATACAGGACGTCCCAGTTGCCACATGTTCACACTTTGTTTACAGGTGGGGTTTGTTTGTTTCTTTGTTTTGTCTTTATCCAGGCAAGTTAGTAAGCCACTGTGTGCTGGTCTTCATGTCCACACCTGATCCTCTCTGAACTGATATCCCAGTACCGGAAATAAGTGACCAACCATATCTCATTTGGTCCCCATTGTTACAGCATTTGAGATTTCAAACCCAGCCATGCAGAGGAGCTGCCTGGAGGCTAGTTAGAATTGGGGTGGGTACAGCCAGTGCTCAGGGAATTGCATTAAAACTTGAGCAAAAGTTTTTGTCTGTGCATTTGTGTTGGCATTCATTTTGTCATCCCAGTTTTTTAAAAGAAATTCTAAGGTTGTCTTATCTGATTTTTTCTTGCTCAGCCCCCTCTGATCAGAAAGGCAAAACAGTTTCAGTGGTTCATAGCTGTGTGCTACCCTATCAACCAAGAAGCCCACTTGGGGAAGATCTGGGTGTCCAAATTTTTCTCATTTTTTTGGAGGGGGAGGGAGTGGGAGTAGGTAGAGCTGAGAAGAGAACATCTTAGTGATGACCCTTAGCCACATGGGTGCACTGGCAGAGACCGCATCTTTTGTCCCAGGCCAAAGACTAACAGCTGCCTTATGCCCTTACCAAATGACAGCTCATAAAACTATAAGAATGCGACAAATCACGTTAAAAGGAGTTTCCAAAAGTCTTCAGAAAGAAGGAAAATTCTGCAAGTCTCTTCCTGCTTTAGACAACCAGTAAGATCCCAAGCATTTCTACAGAAATTAAAACTCACAGAGAGGTTGTTTGTGTTATTGTTCAATCTTCAGTTGTAAGAGTAATTCTCTATTTTTATATTGAAACATAATTACTTGATAGCTCAGGGTCTACATTTCAGTCAACTTTTTACACCAAATTCTGCAGAATGGTCAAAATGGAATATTGGGGGCTGTTGTAAACAGAGGCTTAATTTTATTAGAAGTAGACAGTTATTTATTAAAGCATGATGTTAATAAAATAGGCATATTCTGGCTGGTGTGTATAAGTGGTTTTTTAAAAACAAATCACAGAAGACATGAAATTGAAAGGGCACTCCATTTATGTATGAGGAAAAGTGGATTGTAAATAGCTAAGCTGCCTTGTGAGAACTTGGAAAATGTGCTGATACTTAGTAACTACCTCAGTTGTGAGGAATTTCCTTTTTAGCTTAGACTGCTATTACTTTTACTTGGTAGAAATGAATCTGGTCTCCAAAATGTGGCTCAAAGAGTTATCCCCATAGACCTTGTTAGATTGTTTTTAATTTAAAACCTTGAACTCTACCCAGCTGTTTTCTCTCAGTCAAGTTCTCTAAACCAATAACATTTTCCGAATTAAATATTCTTGAAGGTTCTTCTGGACTCTTACTGATTTGTTTTCTTTCTTTGCATCTTTTCTGTTAGTCTTTTATTATTTAAATTTTCTCTTGCTTTTGAACTTGAACTATGAAATAAACAAAACGTAGATTTTTCCATTTAGGTCTGACTGGATAACTCTTGGCTTCTAACCAGCTGGCAGGCGCCCCCCCCCCCAAAAAAAAAAGAATAAAGGCAAGTTGAATATTTTAAAAATGTAAGAGTTCGCATATGAGGTAGAATAAAAGTTATGTTAGGAGAACTGACTTTTCCAAAGCCTCAGTTAATAGCATGTGAAGGGTTTGTGTTTTACAAAGTCACTTGTAAATTATTTTTCTTTCAAACACTTCACCCACTCTCTACTTTAAGAAAACACATTTTGTGACTCTTAGATTTATATTTTCCTTCAAAAATTGTATTTAGCACCTAAGAATTAACTTGCATCTTTTAACTTTAGTTCCTGAGTATTTGAAATCTTACAGTTTATACATGAAGTAAAATTTATCGTTTGTGATCATAAAATCAAAATAAAAATAGGTATAGACGGTGCTGCACAAAATTCTACTTTGCCTTTTGTGTTAGCAAAATATGTGTATTTGCATAGCCAAAGGGTTGTATGTTTACAGGATCCACTACAGGAGGCCTGTGTGTATGTGTGATCACTCCAGCAAATGCCAAATTGCCAAACGCAACTTTCTGTCTTTTTTGAAATAAGAACAAAAGTACTGAGGAAATTCTTCTGGCGAAATGGAAAAAAAAAAACATAACTCAGCGTTCTGTGATACACTTTATAAATTTCTAATATTTTCTCCTAAAAATCCTGGTTATGTATATGAAACAAATATCTTCGAGGTTACATATGGTAATATAGGAATTCAAATCCACCAGTAAGACAAATGCTATATAATATTTACTTGTCTAATTCAGGTTTCAGAGAGGGAGGGAGAGGATAACATTTCCCTTTCAATTCTGCCCATCTGCCCAGTTATCCCCATGTCCTTAATAAACTTATTAGTTATTTATATACATCTTCTTCTAAAGTTTCTTTATATATAAATGAGCAAACAGGAATATTTTCCATTTTTACCCTTTTTAAACATGGAATGTAGCATTTTATTCTCTAAAATGTTTTATTTTAACTTAATTAGAGGAGAGGGGTCTTTTGAGATACACATGTCTATTTTAAATGCATGGCTTCTCAGGAATATGACATTTTGGGTTTTTTTTTTTTACCACATTTTGCTCAGATTAGGTGATTTTTTTTTCAAGAAAAAAACATTGACTTGACTGAGGAGTAGTTTGGCTTTACAGTTCTGTCATTTCAGAGTGCACAATTAGGATGCTCTCTGTTTGTGTTAAGGTTAACTTTTGATAGTTTTTCTTATTTTCCCCAGTGAAGAAGACATTGGCCAAACCCATTGGGAAGATCCTCTTAACAGCATATTAATACCACTGTTAATACTTGTGGATGGTTCAAAGGAAATGGGCCTTAGAGTTTACTCACTCTATTAGAATGAAGTACTTTTAATGTTTCCTCAATCCCAAATGCCTTGAAGCAGCATCAGCTATCAACACAGGGTAAAAATGAAATTAGTATTAGGAAAATTTGTAACTAGATCTTGGTTTACTGCATGAGTTATCTGTCCATTGGTGAAGGAGTTGTTAACATATGTTAATAATTGTCCAAGTTCAGTTTTCGTGGAAGGTTGTGTATTTAGTCATCAGTGTTTGAAGAGACTTCTAACTTCAGCACTAGTCAGCAAAATCTGCCGAAAACCATTTCTCAGCATGAATGTCCATGTGTAGGATTAAATGCACTTCTCAGTCTGCTTTTGACACTTCTTAAAGAAATGTTAAGAATTCTGAAAAGAAAACAGGGTTGGTGGAAAGAAAAAGGTTTTCATGCGTCAATCCTACCAGGTAAAAGTTGATGGTGTGCTTAAAGAATGAAGATAAAACACGAGTGGTGGGTGACCCAAGGTACTTCTCTAAAGGGTTTTATGGTCTTGTTTTCTGGGCTTTGGGGAAGTTTTGCCACAAATTGCTTGCCATTCTGTTATCATGTTTCTTACATGCCAGGATTGGAAGGGGTGTGTGTACACATAGTCATATCTATACACAGATTTATTTGTGTAGTTTCAAACACTTAATACCTGGTGGACCAGGTAGACCTTGCCCTGTCACTTACGGGCTGCTTTCCCCCTGCTGTCAGTGGTGAGTGTTTGGGGAATGCAGACTAAATTTAATGATAGCCTAAGGGAAGCATAATTAGGAAGGTAAGTCTCCTGCCAAGAAAACATACACACACGCACATATAAAATGCATTCCAGATAGAATTTCTTAGATTTACCACTGCCTGGAATTTTGCTTTTATTCATCTCCATAAATAAGCTATAACTGATGATAAAGTGGTGTTTTTGGTGACTCACCCCTCAGGGCAGTTGGTACCAGCTTAGCCACAAAGAAGTAATCACAGTCAGTCGGTGATTTCCTGAACACACATTGGGATCTCAACCCTCTTTCATTGCGTTTGCCTTTAAGGTTCTTGAGTACCTTTCCTCTCACTTTCGTTTTAAAGTATAATGAAAAATTAATACTTTGCAACAAGCTCTGGCAGCAGGAACAGTTATTTGAATACACTATTTACTGTGAAAGAAAAGTTACTTGTTTTTCTCACCTGTCGTCTCTTGACCGAGTAGTGAGGTGGGATAGACCCATGTGCCTGGCAATAAGACCAGGCCAGGGTGATTACCCCGCATTCTTGCAGCATAGAGATTGTTCTGTTTTTGTAGCTGTACAAGGCGACTTAAAGTTAGGTCATTTGCCCAAGGGGTGATGGGTAAAAAATGCAAGAAGCAGCTTTGGAACAGAAGTTGATCTGCCACCAGAGACCATTTCAGGTGCCACTTTCCCTTTGATTACCTTTCTCCCTTTGTTCCACATGGTCTGAATCATTAGTTAGGAACAATCTTGTCAGCCATGCCACATGTCAGCTGTCGTGTCACTGGTTGACTTTGGCTTACCTGATTATGGGGAAGGAGTCAGGGACCACCTGGAGATATGAAAAGGTTTTCTAATCTCACATAGTGGCTCCTTCCTCACTGCACTTCAATGGAAAAATAGCTCAGATGATTGTGCATGGGGTCTGTGCCACCTCTGATAGTTCTGGAAGCGCTGATATTAAATCCAGGGATCCTGTCCTTCCTCTCCAGGACAGCTTCATATGACCCTATATGGAAGGGCTCTAGAGGCGCCCTGGAGCTGCACTGTTGGGAAGGGCCAACCTGCTGAGTACTAAGGGAAACCATCTGTTGAGAAAAACACCGTGGTTTACATGGGGAAAATTCATGCTGTTTAATCTCGTGGAGCTTTGTGAAGAGATCCTTGGGATCCATGGGACACAGTGAATGTAATGGGAGCCTCTTAAAGAGCCCTGGACAAGATTTCACCTTAAAATCACACCTGGGTCAGAGATCGGACACACAACCCAAATAGGCACTGCTGTAAACGAGATACCTGACAATAGTTCTCTCTTGCTGGACTGGTCTTAGTGCACAGGAGGAAAGACAACATCTACAGAGAAAAATCTGTGCTTTAGGGACAAGAGATTCTGACATTTTCTACCTAGGAAGGGAACCTAGGACCTTTTGTTGGTGGTTTTCCTGAACACATGTTGCAGCATGCCTATCAGGCAGTATATACTGGGGGGAAAATGGGAACGTCTTGATCTAGGGGTACACAGACTCTTGTGTCTGACCTTCACACATAACCTTCATAAAATCCAAAGAGAAACGGCTAAGACCAGCAGGGACCAAAGGTTCTTACTCCATTTGGGAAGCAAATGATGCCTCACTAGTCTGCAAAGATTGAGGCCGAGAAGCAATGTAATTAAAAGTATGGAATTGGGGGCTGTGAGAAGGGTGGATTCCTACAAGTAAAGGCAAACTATCCCTTTAGAATGAGTAAATGATCCATTTTGAACAAGCAGGAGTTCTACCTTACTGAAAGGGTAGGGACTTACATCGTTGGTTAGACAGAAGGTGCTGTAGGCTGATGGTGACCAGCCGATGGTGAACCAAGCCCTGAACTCTAGGTGGGTCAGAGGGGTATGGGGGAAATGAAGCAGCATCTGGAGATAGACATTATTCTTCATCAACCTCCCCCTTTGGCTGTTGGCCCACAAACATGTCAGGGCCGGATGGACCCTTGTGTGTCCCACAGTGCATAATTTGTCTAAGTTCCCTTTTGGAGAACTGTCATTTGAGGCCAACCAAAGAAGTTGAAGGTCCTTATTTTATTGAAACAAACTCTGAGGATCAAGTGCCTAGGAAGGCCTGCCCGTGGTTACCAGAGGTCTCTAATGGAAGTCCTCTTGGCTCTGAATGTGTGGGCCTCCAAAAACACTTGGGATTTTAGGCAGTAATATGATTTGTGACACATCTGCCCTTTCAAAAAATTTATTTTTTTAGAGGAGAAGGGAGGGAGAGAGGGAGAGCAACATCAATGTGCATTGCCTCTTGTGCGCCTCCTACTGGAGATGTGGCCCACAACCCAGGCATGTGCCCTGACTGGGAAATGAACTGTCGACCCCTCAGTTCACAGGACAGTGCTCAGTCCACTGAGCCACACCAGCCAGGGCATGACACATCTGACCTTGATCTCTGCATGGGAGGACAAGAGTGGGGATGTAATGAAGATGGGGTCCTTGTCCTCAGGAAGCCCATAATTCCACTGGGGAGACAACACTGACCCAGGAAATGTCAGCAAATGCATCATTTTTACCTGATCTGTAGGTCAAAGGAGAACAGTGCATGCTGCAACTGTCAGGATGACTTCCAAACAGGTCTACCTGGTTTTGCCAGGAGGGAAGAAGCAGGAATTCTTTTGTGAGCTCCATGTGAGCAGGACTCATAATTGGTTCCCCTTTGGGTGTTACAGGTTGCCTCAGGAGCTAGGGCAGGGAGGGAGAATGAAATGTGTAGGGATGGTAGTGGGGTAAGTGTGGGTAGTGAAGTGGCAAAAAGGAAACATCTGAAAAGCAGAGGGGATACGTTTGCTACTACAAGACTAAGGAAGGGTGGGATTAGTGTATGAAGCCCTCAAAAAGCCAGGCAGGTAATTTAAAATTCAAGTCAGCACTATTTAGTGCAAATTCTTTAATAGGACTTGTCATGATGCTCAGGGTGTATAAGGAAGACAAACTAAGTAGAAGTAGGCAGCATGGGTTGTATGGGTTTGCCCTTGGTTGACAATGTGCACTGTACTGTGCAAACTGAAGGGATTCAGCTCCCTTTATGTCCTATACATTCTAGCTTCCTCTAAATGACCTTGACTTGGAGCTTTCTGGTGAATGAAATCCAATTCCATACAAGGGGTACTTTTTGGACATCCATGCTCATAAGGCCATCAGACATATTAAAGTGGTTCTCCCAACCTTCCACCCTATCATGCCCTTGAATTCTGACCAGCCACTTGCGCATATCTTCTCCAGATTTTTTTCAAGCATTGCTTTCAGCTCACCTGCACAGCTGTGCCCACAAAGGCACTCCAGAGCCCCCAGGCATCTCCGGCCATTCTATTGTATTCTGGCTTCCTGACCCTGGAGAGAAACTCACAGAAGGATGCCTGGAGTCTGGTTCCCCAAATACCATCCTACGGGGACCTGAGATTACAGGGATGTTGAAAAACCTCTTCAAGCATAAGGCAGCCAGCTAGTGATATGAGTGGGCCAAATATATATCGAGTTAAGGAGTAGCTACTGCGATGAGGGGTTAGAAGGGGCCGCACCTATATCTGCTTGCCTCCTGTTGGTGCAGTTGGCCTAAGTTGTGTTACCTACATCACAGTTTGAAAAACTACAGAGCAGCTTCTTTACTCTTTATGGGCTTTTCTCTTATTTAAGAAATCAGTCCCTGCCATATCTACTTCAAAAAAGTGGCTATGAGGAAATACTGGGAAGATGCACACACCAGGACTTTTGGAGCTGGAAAGCACAACAGTGTTCCAAGGTAAGGAGTGCCCTTTAGGGGACTAGGGTGCCATGACCTGTTCCATCAGGGCCTTAGTCACCAGGCACCATGTTAACTTAGGCCCCTGGATGAGGCATGATTGCATTTCTGAGGTCTGGCCACTAAGCCCCACCTCTGGTAATGGGCACAGGTTGGAGCCTGGGCAGGAAGAAGCTCCAGCTGTAGGGACTCTTGAAATGGACCCTTCCCATGTCTGTACTCTTGGAGCCCTCTGTGTGGGCTGCACATTTAGGAGCAGAGCTTGCCTGTATACCTGCCAGTGTCAAGTGATAGCAGGAAGGCTGCTCTTAGGTCAAAGTCTCATGGCTCAAGTTTGATTGAAAATGAGCAGATGGGAGTGTAAAGCTGGGTTCCTCCCATCAAGAAATGATTCTAAATCTCTAATAATAACATTCTGATTTGAGTGTTCAACATTGGAGAAGCTTCATATAGTCTCTACCTGCCTGCCCTTTCACTGTCTTCAATTCCTAAAACACAACTCTTTAACTTTTCTCTATTAATGCAGCTGGGGGGGAGCAAAATTCCACACACTAAACCTCTTTCCTAGGAGGCATGCAGGTAGGACACTCAGGTGAGCACCTCTCCATCCTTTTGCGCATTCTGCCACTTCACTTACCCCCACCTGTCTCACCATTTTCATTCAATCTCTGAATTCCTGGGGAGTTGCCATTTCCTTTGTAAATTAAAGCTCTTCATTCCTGGTCACATAGTGAAGCTGCAGCAGCTTCTCTGCTTCCAGAGTTGACAGGGAGAGGGAGAATGCTATGCAGAAGTGTTTCCCAGTGTCAGATTTCCATATGTATTTCCTCTGAAGATCCAAAGGGGCCTTGGAAGAGCAGGGACTGAGTAAGGATGGGCTGTTGCTGACAAAAGCCCAAGGACCTTTTAGGAAATTTGCATGTTTCCTCTTAAACTAGTTATGGGGTCTTTAATGTTCTGCATAGTCAAGACTCTGGCAAAAATGAATACAGGAAAGTGTCCTTCAAGTCATAAACTGCAATGGACAGTAGCCAATACCCCTGGCTTTTTAGCATGGTAGTCTGCTCAGTGGAAGTCACATTCTGGAGTAATTTGAATTTGTCTTCATTGCTGACTTCAAGTTGGGAAAACATGAAAATCAATAGACACAAAACACTACAATTTGAACATCTTAACTAGATAATTACCTTAGGAATTTGCTGAATTTTGTAGGGAGCAAAATATGCCATACAGTAATTTATGTGGCCCACAAGGGCCCCTCTTCACTCATTCCACAAACGTTGAGGGTATACATACTATGTGACATGCATTGTGCTTGGCACTGGGGATACAATAACAAAGAAAAATACACTTGGTGTTCACTGTTGTGGACCTCACCACTAATGAGGGAAATAGATAATCACATAGTGACAGCTGTGAAAGTATAATTACATAGTGAGATGAGATCCTCACAGTATAAAGTAATCAAGTTTAGAGCCCTGGGAAGCACCTCCACCCTTCAGTTACCAGTCATGGCAGTACCAAAGTCTAGGGCATGGTTCTCCAGTTTGGCATGTTTTACAATACCCTGGAGGGATTGGTAAGTCACAGATGGACAGTCCCCAACCCCAGAATTTCTGATTCAGTTGAACTGGGCTGGCCCCGAAAATGTGCATTTCTACCAAATTCCAAGGTGATGCTGATGCTGCTTCTCTGGGGAGCACACTTTGAGAATCATTGGCCTAAGCAAAGGGGTTCTGAGTCTGACCTTTGATGCAGGGCACGCAGCCCTGTTGGGCAGTCAGTCACAATTACTGCTACCTCCAGAGAAATACTGGGGAAAAAGGAATCAGACAAATTGCTTTAGACTACCATCATCTTGTCACACTGACAGGTTAGGTTTTAGTATTTCTGTATGGAGCCCAAGCTCTGTCCACCATACCCAAGACTCCAGAAAAGTCCAGGCAAGTGTGGGGAGTCAGGGAGCTACATTCACTAGAGTTCTCATTTTATAAGGGATCAAGGAGTTTCCTGAGCATGATCACGCCAAAAGGGAAGCTTGAGTAAGGATACAAGGTATGGGGATGCTTACAGACCAGTGTTAGGCATAAAAGGTGATTCTGAGTACTCCCCTTCTGTGTCTTTTCTATAATATTCTGGCCCAGATGACATGGATGAAAAGAGTAGTTATACCACATCTCTAAAATATGTTGAGAGAACAAGATCCCATCAAAGACTGTGGTATTAGTTAAGATGCTCTTGGCTGCAAGTAAAGAGAAATTTAACTAAAAATCATTTAAACAAGGGATTTATTATATTTATTTTATAGATTATATATATTAATTTATTATATTTATTATATCCAGAAGTGATGGTGTAGGAAAACTCCAGGGATGGTTATTCCTCAATTTTATTATCAAAGTTCCAGGTTCTTTCCATTTTCCAACTTTTCCAGCTTCAGCATGTTGGATAGCTTCCCTCATGGTTGAAGGATGGCTGTAAAGCCTAAATAAAGGTTAAAAAAAAAACCATGGCTGTAACAGTTGTAGTAATAATACATCAACACATCACTTTCTATTGGTAGCAATAAGAGACTATTTCTTTCCTTAAGTCTTTTCTAGAAGGTACCCTCTTTCTAGCAAACATCCTCTCACCTCTCATTGCCTAGAGTCAGCTCACATGCCCTAAAGCTGTTGAATATGAAAGCTAACCAAGATTTATGCCCTGGTCTGAGGCCAGTCCTATATGACGTGGCTGCACAGAGGAGGATGAACACTGAACAAATTAGGGGATGATTGACAAGGAAAAACGGAGGGATGACTATTGGGTGGGTGCACAGCTGGGTTGGCTATCCCTGTGTAGTACTGGAGGATAACACTAGTAGGAGTATAAGGCACTGTTGCTACATCTGGGAGGGAGAAGTGGAGCACTATATTAGCACATTAGCCAGCAGCAGCTTTGTCAGGGATAGGGAACTTCACTGAGCTTCAAGGATTCTGGAATGTAAAGCTACACAAAAATCAATTCATCCCTCTAGACATATACCGGCTCAACTTAATTCCCACAGTCCCTTAAAAGTCACCCAGGTCAATCTTATACCGCTGATGACTGAATGATTATCCTCAACAGTAGTCCTGCCAAGTGGTTGCTCAACCACTGCTTAAACACTGCCAGTGACAGAGATCTCACTACTTATGATGGTTTTCTATCTCCAGGCAGTTCTAATTATTAGAAAGGGTTCTCTGCCAGCTCCAAAATGTACACACATGTACTGTTTGCTCAGTAGTTAGGTAAAGCCTTTGAAGTAGTATTTCCACTGATGATGGAAGTTTTCAGTTGTTTCTAAACTTCAGTTCTTTCTAAATTAAAATTTCTTTGTAGATTTATATGTGTTGCCAAGAGATACTTAAAAAATAACCAAATAATTTTGTGAAATTTTGGCTTGTCTGTGTTAACATCTTTAGATACTTTTCACAATTGAAAACCTTTTTTGGTTTGAAATATTTAAATTTTAGCAAAAGATCAGACCATAGCATAACCTAATAACTAACATTTTGGGGGGAAATGTTTTCAGGAAGTGCCTTGCAGTATGAACTTTGAAAGTAAATGTTGTACCTGGGCCCCACATTGCTCCTTCTTCAGTTAGATTGGAGAAGCCTAGCTGAATTCCTGGTTGTCCCTGTGGGAGGAAGGGATTATTTCTCTTGGTGCCACCTCACAAAGTGCAAGTAGGATGTTGTATTTGGTATGTTCACATGAATCTAGATAAATGGGGAATACCAATGGCTCTCACCTTGGCAAAGGGAGTCCAGGGGGTTGGTAGTATTGCCTGCTGGGCTGTACTAGGTAGGGTTTGGAGGCAGTGTTTTAGGAAGGACCTAGGGATCAAGGGACTATTTTCATCCAAGTGACTCTATTCTTCTCTGACTATGTGGATCACCACTGCCTGACCAGACCAAAAGGAGTTGCCCGGGTTTACCAGAATCATAGATACTAGTCAATTGTTTTCAAATCTCAGTGTGATGCCACAGAAGGTTTCCTTTTTTTTCTATTACCAACTGGGAAGAGTGTCTACAAGTATGCCTGCATTGTCAGATCAGTTTTGCTTCGTCAGAGACACGATATTCTTATTTCATGGTTGATTTCATCTATAATGTCACCCCTCTGTTTACCGCTTTCCTGATTTATCTTCTCTTCCTTCACCAACAATTCTGAAGTCACTATCCTTGCAGCAGCTCCATCCCCCCACCTCTATCTCCCTTCTTTGGGCCAGGATACCCCATATTTAGAAAGGGGCTTTGGATTTGCTTTTAGCTTTATAGAATTATGGTTAATGCAGATTCATGTTTTTCTAGCTATGACCAAGAGCCTGCTGTAACCTATGGGATCACCCTTCAGAAAATTGCTCCCACTTCCCAATGGTCACACTTGGCCTTTCTTCTTCTTTAACAGTCTTGCCCTCATTTTTCCAATGGTGTCTGTTTTGGTCATAGGTAGCAAACACAAGCCCTGTGGGCCAAATCTGGCCCTCCACCTTGTTTTATCCGGCCCGGCACCTTGTTTCTACCTGGCAGCAGCGCCAAGCTCTCACCTAATTGTTAAGGAGTAGCTACATTTAGTTGTTTTTTTAAAATTCTTTATTGTAAACATTTATACAGTCCTAAAATTACATTTGGCTCTTTGAAAGCAAACATGAAACTAATGTGGCCCCCAGTGAAAATGAATTTGACACCCCTGGTTTAGGTCGTTCCCTCAAGAGGTTAGCCACTGCCCCTGCAACTCAGTAGGGAATGCCTTACTGGCCTGCAGAACACTTGGAATCACCCCCACTTTGGAGCATATCTCCTGCCTCTGATGAATGTATTTTCTAAATAGCCAGAAGTTAGTGAAGGCCAAGTTGGAAGCACTGGCCAAAGGGTTCTGTCACCAACCAGACTCTTTGCATGTAATGTAGGTGCCAACAAGCCAAGTTCTCATGGGATTCCCTCAGTCTTGGAATGAGATGTGATATGAGATGTGATATGAAAGGAGGGGAATTTTCTCACATGGCTTGGAAATGGGTTCCAAAGGCAGGTCATGTGAGCAGTGCTTCAAGTCACATGAGTGTATCAGTTTTGCTGGAGGTAGCCTGCCTCACAAGGAACCCATGGGACTTGGAAGGAGCCAGCACTCTTTGGGAGTGCAAGTTCTGCTCTTTTGTTAAAAACCATCTGTTCTGTGACTGTATGAACACATAGTGGCCAAGGTGAGGCTGCATTGGGAAGTCCTACCAGCCTGGCGGTAAGCCTCATTAGCTCTTATCCAGCTGCCTTAAAGGTTGGGCTCTGTCATCCTGTCAACCATGACATACTTCTCCAGCAGTCACCACTGGCATGCTCAGACCAATCAGAGCTGCAGTCTGTGTGAACTCGCACGGACAGATTCTAAAACTCTGGGTGAAAAAATGTGAGGAGAACCAAGTTTATTCCAGGCATCCCACATATCAGCCTCTGACTACCTCCTACTCCCCAAGCCCCAGAAGCTTATGGTGTACTTCCCCTTCTGTATCATCTGCATTTTTTGACAGGGAGCAAAGTTTTCAGCCAAAGCAATGACATTGTCATTTAGGGATTTGAGGCAAGGGCAGAGAGGAAGGGCTGGGCGTGGGAGGCTGCTTCCAAGTTTCCCAAATCACTCATTAGCTCTGAAAAACGCCAACCGCTGAACTGTTTCACATGCCTAGGAGAACGTGCCACCGAGATGGTCTCCAGAACCTTGTCATGGTGGGCCAAGAGGAAGATGGTTTCCATTTAGTTTACACTTTTGGCCGTTCCCCTGAGGGAAGGCATGGCTCATCCCATTCACTGCTTTAATAGCAAGCAGGAGTCTGTCTGGCGACATGGCAATACTTGTCGGGTGGCTATGTGGATAGCAGATAAGCTGAGTGAGCACTCAGATTTGACAGCATCATGAGTGGATGCCAGCCAGACCACCATGGCCCAGGCAAGCTGATTATACAGGCGGAAACCTGCTCTGGGGAGGGCTGGGCTGGTGGGGAATTGGAGGCTGGTTCAGCATTTGACCTAATTTGAGGCCTAAGTAAAAATATGTGTTTGGTAATGGAGACATTCATATTGAAAACAGGTGGTGTTTGGGCTTTTGCCTACTCTCACAAATGGACTGTCTGAGGCCCACAATGCATTTCTGGCTCCAAAGTCTCAGCCTGCTGTGGGTTAGGATCTCCATTAAGAATAAGGCCTATTTCAGCCTCTGTTCTGAAGGGACTCTGTGAAAGTCACCAAGGATATGGTGTTGTCAAATTGCAGTCCTTGCCCAATGTTAAAAAGTGGAAAAAGAGATGGGGGCTGCCTTTATGAGCAGCAGGAAGCTTGAGTTCTGTCTTGTCAGTCAAGTTGTGTGACCTGAGCTTGTTGGGGACAAGTTACTAAGCAGTTGCAAAAATTGCTTTGAGCCCCAACTGTATGCCAGGCACCATGCAGGTAAGTGGGAGAGATAAAACTGGGTCTTACATCCTAATGGAAGACTTAGGATGTACTGAAAATGGTAAGTGTAGGAGGTGACACAACTGCTAACCAAATGGTAACAAGTAGGGTTTTTCAGACTGTTCCCTGGAAGCTTGCTATCTAATGAGGGTGTCCTCCAAATAGGATTGATACATTTGTGCATTCCTTGATGCAGTCATTCATTTCACAGACTTCTTACATGGGAAGAGATGTCACTCAGACAAGACTGTGGATAATTGTTTTTTAAATGAGGACTGGTTATTTTTTAAATAATGCATTTCCTTTCTTTTCCCTCAACAGACCGTCGTGT
This sequence comes from Tonatia bakeri, assembly GCA_004024845.1. Classification (NCBI taxonomy): domain Eukaryota; kingdom Metazoa; phylum Chordata; class Mammalia; order Chiroptera; family Phyllostomidae; genus Tonatia; species Tonatia bakeri. The sequence continues at coordinate 31,419 of PVIA01009971.1, read as the reverse complement.
TTATCCTGTAGTGTGTTTATTTTCAAGCACATCCAGAATAAGTCCAAAAGTGATCTGTCCAAGTATTGTTACTTATAAGCAGGAAATTTATTTCATTTTATTTGTATGCCCAAATAAGCCATAATAGCCTCTGCTAGTACAAGTGACCTAATGTTTAATATATTAACATTTTTAAAAATAAACAAAATTTATCATTGTATATTGGTTGCAACTGGTCAACATATGGCTTAATTGATGTTTTTGTGGGTTGGTACAGCTGACAGGCTGGTTCCATGAATGTGCATGTATGTCTCAAACAGGCTAGAAGGAGGGAATGGTGGGACTCCCACCACCACCAACCCACTCTGGAAATTTCATTTGGATCAAAAGTACCATTAGGTTTAGGTAATGCTTGGGTATTTGAATATGATTTCTGAAGTTTCTACCTGCCCTAAATTTTAGTGATTTGAAGACATCTCAATGGATTACATTACTTCTACACAGCTGGCTACTCAGCCAAGAGTTTGAGTAGCTCTTTCTGAGGTACAGACTTCCAGATATAAAACACATAAGCCATGGGTACATAGTGTACAGCACAGGCAATGCAGTCAATAATATAATAACTTTGCACAGTGACAGATAGTTACTAGACTTATCGTGCTGCTCACATTGTAAGGTATATAAATGTTGTATGTTGTACACCTGAAGCTAATACAGTAATATGTGTCAGCTATACTTCAGTTTCAGAAATTTGAAAGAGTAGCCTTTATTGGTAGCATCATTTTTTTTATTACAGTTATTTTAAAAGGCTTTGAACACAATGAAGAAAATGAATTTACCATGAGGTTTTTCAATGTGTTGGGGCACATTTGGCTATCTGTTGGGATGAATGGAATTACTAGCAAAATTACTTGTAAGATTTTACATAGTTATTGGTCTCAAATGCTTACTTGAAAACAATGAATACAGAATCAGTGACATGTACAAGTCCGGACTAATTTACAGGTGGGTATCTGTGGGCATCTAGCAGCAACCTAGATAATTCTCTGAATTCAATTCCAAATCTGTGTAGTTCTCCCCTAGCATTTTGATTCATGTAAAAATAGGGAAGAACTCGGTGTGGCTTTCTGGTCCCATCAAAATGTCGAGCAGACTTTCTGCCTCTGTGGGTCTGTGGGTCTGAGCCTGAAGTTGTATAGCATAGTTATTTAGCCAAAGGGGATCTGGGATTGGAGGCCATTTTACTTAATGACCATTTTGAGGCCTTAAGTGCTCATGAAACTGAGCGGGTCTTTTTAATTTTGTTGCTGAGTTACTTGGGTAATTGGTTCAAATTCCACTTTGTTCTGGCTCATGCTCTTATTTTCATTTCTTGAGGACTGTACTTGATTTTCTCACTCGAACCCTATGAAGGTGCTATCCACAGTTTCCCCTAGGGGACAATTCTTTGGCCATGCTCTCTGATACCCACTAAACAAGTGGAAAGTCCCACTTTTCATCAGTGACTGATAGAGGAGGGATTTTGATCACTGTCAGGAATCTTTCAATGGACTCTTATGTGAAGCCCACCCAAAGTGCTTCCTGGAAGACACCTCCTTTTTAAGGGAGGAACAAAGGTCTGAAGATAGTCTACACTGTACATGATCAAAAGGAGGAAAACTGGGGTAGGAGACTCTTCATCTACTTTTTGTGAAGATTTCTCTCTGCAAATGTGTGTGTGTAAAAATATGTATTGTGTGTGGATTTGCTTTCTTTAGCGTGAACTCACCAAAATAACCTAAGGACCATTTAAAACCTTTTCCAGTTTATACATGCTTTGTTGAAATACCCATATAATGAGCCATTTGCTTTTAAATCCAGGAGAAATTCATCATATTTGTAGGTTAAATTTTGAGAAATAAAGAATAAAAAGCAAGGGTAAAAAAACATCAGGTACAGGCACAGTGCATGTATTTCAATTTTTTTCCACTGAGTTGAAAAATAAACAAAGATTTGTATTTATGAATTTTATTAGATTATTTTTTTTTTCAGAACAGGATGCACTAGCTAGGCTTTTCTTTCCTAATTGTAAGCTAGAATTTAGATGAAGGACAATATCATCTTGGATTTAGAAAGTGTTTTCCAGGCAGAGTATGTTAAGGTACAACTTTCCTTGTAACTGATCAGTATATGCAAAAAAAAAAAAAAGTTTGAACAAATACTGCCTTCATTCCATGGCAAATAAGGTGTTGATAAGATACAGGAATAAAAATATAACCACCTGTTCCACAAGGAGTTCCAGAGGTGAGGAGAATGTGTGTTCCTGTGTATTCAACCCAAGGACTTTCCGAGTCCAAATGACCTAAATTACTAAAAGTGGGTGAGTGCAATTGAGTATATTCATAAAGTGTGCTGCTTTTTAAGCAAGATGTTACAATGAAGCACTGGGCAGTGCTCCTTGGTTTGGATGGGCATTGTTCATGGACTGGTTAGCAAAAGTAAAGTGAATGAGTTGCCTGAATGTTCTTTGAAAAGTGCTAAGTAGGCCAAAGCTCAAATATATCACTGTCACTGAAGTAGCTTCGAAAACAAAGGAGGAAGGTAGTATCTACATTGTATAAACCTAGAGCATTTGGGCTGGAAGGTCCTTGAAAGTGAGGCCTTCTTAAAGAAACCAGAATTTTGTATTCATGGTTCCTTTGCCCTCTTTTGCCTACCTTCTCAGTAATGGATGTGTCAATGATAGGGTTGAGCTACAGAATTTCCCGGGAGCAATAGTGTTATTGAACAAATAATTATAGTAAGAATGGTAAGATTTGTGCTCAAATTGTGTTTTATTACACCGACTTCCTTCAGACTTAAAGTATGGTATGCACAGCTTCAACATGAAATGATCTCTATGAAGAATTTCATTTTCCCAGGAGCTTTAAGTGAAATGGATACTCATCCACTATTATTTCTTCCAGGGCTTACCTGGAGGGAGAACACAGGGGCTATACAAGTTTGTGCTCTTTCTTTGGAGGAGAGGTCAAGCAGATAAGAGTGAGGGATCTTCAACCAGAAGGGACTCCCTCCCCTTCAGAGCAGGAATGTGAGCAGGTCAATTCTTCCAGCTTTTGATACCCCAGTGTCTTAGGGTTTGGGGCAGGAGTTTTTGTGTATTAAAGTGTATAGAATTGAACAAGCCTGCCCTCTCTGCTTGGGGTCATGAACAAATTAGATCCAGGGACTCTATTTGCATCTTCCCTTGACAAATAATGTTCATCAGCACAGGGCTGAAGTTCTGTAGTTCTGCAGCCTCTATTAATTGGTGCCCTGGGTAGAGTTAGTCTACTAGATGCAAACTTCCCATTATTATCCAGCCCACCCAGCATCATTTTATTGATGAGACTATCATTGAACACAATACTGTTTAGAACACACAAAAGATCAGCACAACTTAGAGCAAGCAGGTAAAGAAGGACCAAAAAACTTATTGGACCAAAAAGTCTGGAGAAAGGGCTTGCCGTATTTTACCATGTATAATGCGCACTTTTTTTGCCCAAATTTTTGAGGGAAAACATAAGAATGCACATTATACATGGGTAGTACTAATTCTGTGTCTATATAAATGTTTTTAAATCTTTTATGCTTATGCTTTAAACATATAACTCTAGAAAGCAATAACAATATTCATATGCAAAATACCCTGGAATATGATAATTGATTTTGTTTCTAAATATAAATAAATCAAGCATCGAATTAAAACAATTAAAATGAAAGATTTTTTCCTGAAAGTTTAGGCCACAAATGTGGGTGCACATTTTACACAAGACCATATTATTCACAGCAAAATACAGTAACTGTTTTGTGAGTGAGGCAGGAACTAGAGGTCAGTATCAGAAACCCACTCTAAGCTATTCTAGGCTGTTGTTTGTATTTTTGTTTAAATATAATGTTGCAAAATCTAATCCAGGCTGTAGGTTCAGTCATTCTCACTAGTTTTTATCATCTTCATGACATCCTGTATTTAAAACCTCCTCAGGTATTGTTATAGAAATATAAACACTATGGCCCTTTTTCTTTCCTATCATCAAAAGTGTCTCCTTGACTAGAGCTGCTAAGAAGTTTCTTCTTTAACCTTTTCAAGCCCAATAGTGTGGGCTCCACATTCTTTTCTAAATATGCAAAAGCCACCTGTCTGATAATGTGGTCCAAATTATTGCCGGGGCTCAGTGTCAGGTTCACTGCTTTGCAGTTTCCGGAATCCACCCATATGCGTATCTATATTTAGTTGCCACCATCAACATTTTCCATGTCTTGCATGTTTAGCCAACTTTTGTGGGGGCTGTTGCTTTGACCTTGCAGTAAAGTTCTCAGCATGCATAGGACCCGAAATAAGTAATTAAATGGTCACCTGTTCACTGCAGTCAGCAACCTCTTCAACTTATTTCATTTCAACTAAGATTGGGAACCAAGGCGAGCACATTAGGGAGAAGAACAGCTCCTCTCCTAAATGTCCAGTGGTTTTTGGGTGCCTACGTGTCTTGTACATACAGCTTTGGTTTTTGCCCCTCAGGAGAACTGCTTCCCCACAGATACACAACAGGGACCCCTCCACACTAAAAAGGATGCAGGCTGTGGGATGGGGACTGGTCATGAATACCTGGACCACAGTATTCTAGAAAATCCCAACCCTCAAATTGCTTGAGTGGGAAAGAGATTGGTGACAGGGTCTGTTGTTCCCGGGAGATCCAGAAAGATGTGTGCATGTGTGTGTGTGTGTGGGGGGGGATTACACTGTGCAGATTCATGCTGTTGAATAGTTTCCTCCACAAAATGGGCTTAACGTGAACATCCAGGGCAGATGAACAGGAAGAGAGGGTATTACAAAAGGTGATCCTTCAGGCACAGGGGAGTAAGGTGAAAAGGGCCTGAGGATATCTCCATGCCAATAGAATTCTCAGCTTATTTACAGAGTTCTGCATATGGGAAGTCTTATATTAGCATCTGGTGCTCCTGTTTAAGCAGCATAGTTGGACAATGTGTAATGGAGTGAGCCCTGAATTGTAAACTCCAGGAGGGAGGGGCCCATGTCTGTTTTGTTCATCATTGTGGCCCCAAGTGCCTGGAACAATGCCTTACACAGGGTAGGAGATTGGGAATTATTTGTTTAAATCTATGACAATAAATAGTATCATAATGTTTCTTAAAGAACAAAAATTAATAAACTCATTGCTCCACTTTGAAGATATTGGGTAAATAACTCATTTGAAAACTGGTGAGTAGAAGGAAAGAACCAAGCATTTATCTTCCCTTCCTACATAAAGAATACCCCACAGGGGAACCAAATATATCATGAGGGGAAGATTCATTTTATAGAAAGAATTCTAGCTAATAAATGCACCAAGACCGACAGGATTGGGATGCCAGCATTCTGCATCTCCTCACATATCGGTGGGTCTAGGTGTTGATCATCAGTTGTATTAACATTATAAGAAGAGTGACAACCAGCCCTGGCTGGTGTAGCTCAGTGGATTGAGCACCAGCCTGTGAACCAAGGAGTCACCAGTTCAATTCCCACTCAGGGCACATACCTGGGTTGTGGGCCAGGTCCCCAGTGCGGGGTGCACGAAAGGCAACCACATATTGATGTTTCTCTCCCTCTCTTGTTCCCTTCCTTTCCTTCTCTAAAAATAAATAAATAAATTTTTTCCTTAAAAAATGAAGCGTTACAACCATATGCTGTGTGCTTCCTGATGACCTACACACCACCACCTATGAAGTAATTTGGCCAAAATAATCAAACCTTAACCTGATAAAACTTCTAATTCTCACTTCCAGTTAACGGGATATCTAAGGAACAAACAGATATTTCCAATTATTAAAATCCAGACTGCGGGCAACAAGATAAGACAAACACAATAGGGAAAGAGGAGAGAAAGAGAAGGAGGACAGGGGGACCTTATAGAAGAAAAATGGCTTAAGAAAGGTATTGACGGTTATGATTAATGAATTTGACTTTGATCCTAATTCGAGAAAATAAAATATTTTAAAATGTTTTTTAAAAGAAATAATGTTCATGAATGAATGGTGGGAAGTTGAATGGAAGCTGCACCTTGACAGGCATGCCTGTGCTCAAGGACTGCTCCAAGCCACATAGCAGCAGGACTAATTTTAGTTTCCACCTGCTGATGAAAATAGGGCTGTGAATATTCTGCTTGATGGAATTAGTATCTGCTCCATTTCAAAGCTGTAAAAAATAGATGGGAAGGTACAAGAGAGCAGAGACCACATCTACCGTATTTGTTGTTATCTCCCCAGTGCCTAGGAATGGCGTGAGTCACATATCCAAGTTCTCTAAAATATTTGCTGAGCTGAATAGCTGGAGTCTCACTCCGCCAGTGCTACTAACTTGCTGTGAGATAAGCAAAGTATTGCTCTGTGTCTGAGCTTCCATTTGTTCACTTGTTCAGTGAAGGGATTGGGCTTGTTGCTAACGGAATCCCTTTCCAGTTCAGGTATTCTTTGATTAGAAAAGAAGCACTCAATTTCCCAGAAATTTGGCCAAGATTAACTGTAGATAGATCCATGGGAATTATTTGTTACAAGAATTCTATGACACTTCCTGCCTTATGCCATTAAACAATCTTCCTTGACTGCAAGAGAAAAACAACTGCCTTTGTCCAATCATTGTGCACTGATGGAACTTGGCTTTTCTTGTGAATTGCAAGTTTTCTTTCTGTTGAAAGGAAAGGGACCACACTGACCCAGAGTCATTTCAGTTTGTGTCCCCCCAGGGAGTCAGCTGAGTGAATATTGAAGTCCCACCTGCTTGGGCAGTGTGAGCTGGCTGGAGCTCATTAAAATCAAGGGCAGCCCATCGGAGTTTCCAGAACTTCTGAATAGCTGAGCAGGTTCTTTCTGACCCAGGGTGCATGTTCACAGGGATTTCCTTATCCAAGCCTCACATTAAATTCAGCTCTGTGCCAAGCAGCAGCTCCCTGGGTCTCCAAACAGAAGAACTCCCAAGGAAGAGTGAGGACCACAGAAGCCTGTGATAATACACAGGACAAGAAGTCCTACTTCCCAGTTGTGGACTTTCCCCCCAAGCCAGGCACCAGCTCCCAGCCCACGTTTTTTTCATTGGCTGGGAAGTAGAGGAGGGCACATTGATTTAAACAGACTTCTTGAGGGAACAAGGACACCATTTGGTGATGGTGGTTTAACTGCACCCTATGTGGAGGCTTATTCAGACTAGTCATCAAGTCACTCAGAAAAAAAATATTTGTAAGATTCAAGGGTTCTCTTTGAGAATGGGTTATGGGATCTCCCTGCACCAAGGGTTGGGGAGGCTGCAGCCTGATGAGTGGTCCTAAGCTGGACACTGTTGGCACTTTTGAGAGTCAAAAGCAGTTAGAATTGACAGTCTAGGGAGGGAATATTAAAGTGGAAAAAGGTGTCAACATGAGGTGGCTAAGTTCAATGGAGAGTTCATTTGGAGGTAGGAGAGATAAAATGTGAAACCTGCTTAGCAAGCCATCAATCCTGCCTTAACCCACTGATTGGATATAACTTAGATACGGTTGCCTTCTAGTTTGATGATGGAACATCACAATAATTTTCTGAATTGTGCTGGTACCAAATAGATTTCTTACCTCATTTGCTTATTTCTGGTTTATAATCCATCTGCTTCTCCCAAAGGATTGGAGGAGCTGGCTTCTTCCCTAGTTAAGTTCCTAAGCAGGACTATGTTGAAAGACCTTTTCATGATGCTAGCAGCTGCAGGAGCCAGCTCCACTGTGGAAGGGCAGGGCCCCCAGTTCTAGTTACTGAACTGTTAAGTATGACAAATATTTATGGGCACTTCTGCACATAGCTCTGTGGAGTGACAACAGGGAGAGAAAGGCTGTCTCTGTCCTTTCTACTTGGCCAAATCTACTCCCAGGGCCTTTGGAACTTTAAAAGGTGGGACCTGAGAACAAAGGGGGACAGGTGGCAGGTAGGAACTCAGGAGCTTCCTACAGACACTGAAAGATGATGGGGCCTTTTTAGAAGTCACTACCCGTGATTCCCAAACTGAGGTCTGCAGACCCCTAGGTCTCCAAGACTGTGCTGGGGATGGGGTGGGGATTGAAACCGCAGCACTGACATTGTCTTTTTACTTAAAGATATTCATTAAAGTGTGGAGTCAGGGAGAGAACTCTCATTTTCTTTTAGGCCTGTTATTTTTATATTCAAACAATCACATATTCATTTTAAAACAATTCAAAGACACTCCCTGCTTAGGGCAGGCTGCTTCATATTCTGCTCGGACTAGGCTGCCTCACTTACATTAGTGGCAGTTGTATAAGCTTTGAGTGACATTTCAATGGAAGAATTTACAAAGCTCTAAGACAACTATGCAGCCCAGTGCTGTCTGATAGAAACACAGTGTGCACCAAGTGGGTAATTTAACTTATCTAGTAGTCACATAAAAAAGGAAGAAAAGGAAGAAGTGAACTTAATTTTAATAATTAACATCATTTAATATTTTAATAGTTAGCATCATAAATATTTTCTTTAACCCAATATAGTCAAAGTATGATTTCAGTCTTTAAAAACTTAATGAGATTATTTACATCATTTTTTTCATACTAAGTCTCTGAAGTTTGATGTGCGTTTGATACTCACCACACATTTCAATCCAGACTAACCACATTTCCAGTTTTCAACAGCCATGTTGAACTCTAATGGGCCGTGTTGGCCTCACCTTGTCACTTTACAAATAAGGAAGTATGGCCATGCTCTGGGGTTATAATATCTGGTCTGCCTCTCTAAACTTTCCCCACAAAACTTCGGATTCTTATCCAGGCTCTTTTCTCCTCCTTTGTGATGTGACTGTTCTCTTACTTCTAGAGGCTGGCAGACAGACAGACAGCCACACTCATACACTGCATGCATACACAGGTAATATTTGCTCATATGCTTTGCCTTTTACTTTCCACGCTCTCTTCACCACCACTTTCTGAGCCTCATGCAAACCAAACTACTCTATCCTGTGGCCAGTTGCTGAAGGCCCAGGCTACCAGACAATCCAACCCATGCTCAGAAATTAATGAGTGCTGGAAAAATACAATAAAAAATGTTAGAAAAACATCAGGCTGAAAAAAAAAGAGAAATTAATGGGTGCTAATGGGTTCATGTGTGAAACTCCTTTCATCCTTACTCCAGCTCATTTCACAAAAACTCATGCATTTTAAGAGGCTTACTGGAAATAGAAGCTTATCCCAACTCTTGAGTGTGGGAAATTTTATGCACTGGGGGCTTCGGCAGTGGGAAGCTGCCTTAAGGGTGCGGTTGTTAAACACTATTACAGGAGCATGAATAGTCATTGTTAAAATAAATGAGAAAATACAGTTACTATAAGTAGAAAAGGAAACTCACCCACAATCTCTTTACCTAAACATAGGCTCTGCTCCTATTATTTCCTTCCTGCTGGAGGCCTTTTGACTGGCCTTATACACTTACAAGGAGGTCCAGCTGTGATTGGGCCCAGGGGCAGCATGCTTGTTGGGTGCATTTCCCACAGCATGGGTTGCTTGCTAGTGTAACCCTCTCAGCCCCTTTCCACAGAATCCCGTCCTTAAAAACATGAAATCAAATTGAGGCCGTTCCACTGTGCTTCCTTCTTGCCACATCCAGTGCAGCCTGAGGCCGTCCTTTCTTCTGCAGGCTGGGAGCCCCTCTTGCTGGGCAGTTGAATACAGGAGACCAAGCTGCTGAAGCAGGAAGCACAGTGGTGGGGGCTTTCATTGTCTGCCTTCAAGGCAGGGGTAACCTATGGAGGTTCCTTGACCCCAGTGGCCCCAGGCTGACCCCCCACCAGAGGAGAGGAGTTGGACTGCCAAGAATGCAGTGGAATCCCGCTGAGGCTGGAGCCGCTGCCCGAGAAAATGTGCGGAATGCCACTTGTTAAGACACTCTGGCCTTTGCACAGAAAAGCTCTTTGGGCTTCAACAAAGGTAGGGTGCATTGTTTCAGACTAAGGGTCTAATCCAAGTTCACTTCAGTCTGTCTCAAAAGGAGGACACCAGCTCATTAAAAACAGAGCAAAGCAGTGGTGCTGCAGAGATGACTTGAACTTGAAAAAGTTCCTACCCTCTCTCAATTTCAAGCCAGATATCAAATCTCATCTTTTAAAAAAACAACATCAACAACAAAAAAGTCCCATGGACTCTTCGCAAATGAGTATTTAAAAACATTTTTTTATTATGCAGTGGTTTTGGGTGTAGAACTTAGTGGTTAGACACTCTTATACTTCACAGTGTACCCTTAATATTTCCAGTACCCAGCTGGCACCATACATAGTTATCACAATGTTATTGGGTATATTTTTATGGTACAAAATGGTTATTCTTATAAGGATACACCCACTGTAATGCACAGTGTAATGAAAAGACTTAGAAATTACTGTTATTTAGAATTTTTTATTTTGAAATTATCACTATTATTAATTTTCATTAGCTTCATGAGATCTCATTTTGGTGATGGCGGAGTGCGTGTGCTGGGGATAGGCAGGTAAAGTAATATCAGAACTAGACTGGGACTGTCTAACATTTGCCTAATACTTTCCAGCCTATAAACATTTTAAAGTCATTTTTCACATGTTTAAATAAAGTGTAACCCTGAGGATAACATAAGAGGTATGGGCTGTTCATGTGGTGACACAAGGAAGCTGAGGCCTCTAGAAGGTGATAAGGCTTATATAGTAAACACAGTATTAACAATGTACATCATCATCATCATCATCATCTTCTATTACCAGTAACAGACAACACATATAGTGCTAAGGGCTTTGAGCATACTTTCTCATTACACTAACTACAGTCCTAGGAGGAAAGGTCTCCTTATTATTCCTATGTTATAAATGAGGAAAGTGCAACACAGAGATGTTCAGTACCTTGCCTAAAGCAACACAGATAGTATGTGTCAGAGCATGTATTTGAATGAAGACCTCTACAACTCCTAATCATGGCTCCTCTCACCTGTTCTCCTTGGTAGGCACAGTGGAAGAACATTTGACAAATGTGGATACTGGTGTATTATAGCTCTGTCATATTTGACCCCTATACACATTTATTCTTTCAGCATTTATTGAGTGACTACTACATGTATGGCTCTGTGTGTGTGTAGGAGATATGGTGGTGGTGAGAGATGAAAGGGAAGAGATCTTCATGAAATTTATGATATTGTCTCTCTCGTCATTGAGTTTATACTCTAGGGTGATTAGGAAATGTGTAAATATCTAAAGACCTAGACTGCAAAAAGGCTCAAAGGAGGTATTGGAAATCTACTGTGGGATCCAGTGGCTCAGCTTAAAATGAGAAGGGGCAGAAGGAATAATCTCACCCCTGGAAATAGCCTAAGCAACACATGGCAGCAAGGTGTGGTGATGATGGTGGTGCATGAAACTACACAGAGAACAAGATCAGGGAAGAGCAGGAAACTCCTTGTGATTGGAACACAGGGTGTTGAGGCTTGAAACAGTGAAAGATGAGCCCAGCAAGGCAATTTCAGTCCAACTGTTTGAATGGAATGCTGGGGAGTTTAACTTATATCCTGTAGGTGATGGGGACCCATTGAACAATGTTGAGGAGGAAAATGAGAGCAGGACATGCTGCACTTTTTTTTTTTTAAGAAAGATGTTGGGCCCTGGCTGGTGTAGCTCAGTGGATTGAGCGCGGGCTGTGAACCAGGCATCGCAGGTTCGATTCCCAGTCAGGGCACATGCCTAGGTTGCAGGCCATGTCCCCCAGCAACCGTACATTCATGTTTCTCTCTCTCTCTCTCTCTCTCTCTCTCTCTCTCTCTCTCTCTCTCACTCTCTCTCTCTCTCTCTCTCTCCCTCCCTTCCCTCTCTAAAAATAAATAAATAAAATCTTTTAAAAAAAAAAGAAAGATGTTGGGAAAGCTGGGGAAACAGGGCTGCATTCCTTCTGGAAGCTTCACTAGAGAATCTGTTTCCTTCCATTTTCCAGGTTATAGAGGCTGTGTGTCTTAGCAGACAGTACCTTCCTCCTCCTTCGAAGCCAAAGGTGCAGCATTCAAAAAAAATTTTTTTAAAGATTTTATTTATTTATTTATTTTTTAGAGATGGAAGGGAGGGAGAAAGAGAGAGAGAGAGAAACAGCAATGTGCGGTTGCTGGGGGACATGGCCTGCAACCTAGGCATGTGCCCTAGCTGGGAATCGAACCTGCGATGCCTGGTTTGCAGCCCGCACTCAATCCACTGAGCTACACCAGCCAGGGCAGCATTTAAAAATTTTTATCTGACCTCTGCTTCCGTTGTTATATCCCCTTCTCTGACTCTGATTCTCATGCCTCCTAATCATAAGGAGCTTGTGATGACAGTGGATTCACCTGTATGATCTAGGATAATCTCCCCAACTCAGGATCCCAAACCACAAGTGCAAAGTCCCTTGTGTCATGTAAGATAACAGGCTCTGAGGATTTGGAGGGGGCATTATGTAGCCTTTCATGCCTAGGCTCCTTTAAACCATCTCTTTCGCATGTACCTTACCAAAAAACAGGTGTTCATCAGCTGTAACTCTTTAGGTTTTCTTCCTGGTACTTGGTGAACCTCTAGAAAAGATACCTTATGGGCCAGTAGTGGTGCTCTCCATGACTCTCCCTTACTGCTCACAGAGGACCCTGACAATGAGACATGGTCATTGACCTCAGAAATCAGCCACTTGGGGGCCCCTGACTAGGCTGCTGCTGAGCTCAGAATTAACAGAAGCTCAAAAGAGCTTAATTCAAAGACTTTCACTGAGCTGCAATTTTTTTGTTTGGCCAGGGACGATGCTAGGTGCTAGGGATGTAACCATGAAGACTTGGCTCTGCCCTGAAGATGCTCACAACTTAGAGGGGAAAGCAAACAGGTTAACACTGCAATCCCATGTGACAAGTGTCCCCATGGTTGCATAGTCTCCAGAAGGTTTAAACCTCCGTGAAGCCTTTGGGGAGGCCTGGAGGTGCTGAGCTGACTCAACAGAAGCAGGAACCAGTAAAGAACTAACACACATTGTGAACTTTAGGATTAACCTGAACACTTTGCATATATGTGAACTCATTTAAGCCACACAACTATCCTTGTGCCCATTTCACAGATGAGAAGACTGAGGCACAAAGAAGTTCAGTGACTTGCCCAAGGTTACACAACTGCAGAGCTTGATCCAGGCAGCCTGGCTTCATGAATCATGCTTTTCACAACATGTTATAATACTTGCTAAATCACATGCTAAGGTTGGTTCCCAGGGGGCTGGAATTACTGAGGTGGATCTCCACACTAAATTAGAGTTGCACCTGGCTTCAGAGTCCCAGAACAATTTGTTCTTGGAAGCAAAGTTGCACTATAGCTTAGGAGCTGATGTTCTCTTGCCAGCCCTGGAGATGTTTGAGGCCCCTAGGAGCTCACAGGGTTCCTGTGAGCAATAGCAGCTGCTGTTGTAGCCCCCCGAGAAATGTTACACTTTGGAACTGGTTTATTTTTATCTTATTCTATCCCCCAAGGAATTGTGGGACTGAAAACTGGTTTGCTTGTCTTACCTAAAAACAAATGAATAGGAAAGGCGAAAGAGATGATTAAAAAAAAAAATCACTGACTGACTGTATCCTTGAAAGAAATCAAAGTGCTTTTAGCACTCTGTGAACACTTCTTTCATTAGGGGGTTAATGAAGAGTTGACTAGATTAATATCTTGACTGAATGCTGGACCCTCTAAAACCCCATCCATTTGAATTTTAGACAAGGGTTAAATTAAAATTTCTTTTGTTCCAGCTATGAATAAATGGTTTGCTCCACAAATTAATGGTATATACCCAAATGCCTGGGTTAATTCAAGAGAAAAAAGTCTCAATCCCCCTCAAGCACTGAAAACCTATACACTGTCATAAAAAATATGCTGATTAAAAATCATTCTTACTCATTCAGCAGATCCTACAAGGAGTTCTATGTAATGGTTTTGTTAGGCTAAACCTAATGACTGTGTGAAAACCTTGGAGCCAGCTTGTGGGGTCTGGCGCACCCCATCTTTGCTTTAGATCACTTTGTGTATGCATATAATAAACTTTAGAGCTTTAGCAGTCCTCAGTGTTTAGTTATTTTATCAACTGTTTTCAGAGGATCTTTAGAGGACATTCCCTCATCATATTTCATGGCATTATTTGTGCTAAGTGTGTTTCGAATATATTGCAACTGAGCCTCTGGAAATAAAGTGGAAGGTTTCAATGATGTGATCTCTGGGGCCTAGATTGGCCTTTCCCCAGACAAATACCTACCTGTCTTTGAGTGAGCCAATCAATGGCCACTACTCCTGATTGCCCAGGAGGAATGCGCTGCCCTCCATCGCCCGCTGTACCTGGTGCTTGATTCTGTTATAGCACCCACCACACCACTCAGCACCTGCTTTGTGTACATGTCTGTCTCCTTAACTAGACTCTTAATGTCTCCAGAACAGGGGGCTTTTCTAATTTTTTCTAAAGCTTTGAACAACTATTTCAATTACATAAATAATACCTACAAACAATTTCATTGTAAAAAAAAGAGATAAAACAACATTTTTCTTCATTCTCCCATTCCCATTCCCTTCATATCTATCCAAATTATTCAGTTTTATTTTTAATTTTAATTTTATTTTTAATTGCGATTACAACCACATGACATTATATTTACCATCTTAATTTGTAAGTATACAGTTTAGTAGTTAAGTATATTCACATTGTTATGCAACAGATTTCTAGAGTGTTTTATTCTTGCAAAACTGAAACTCTGTGTCCATTAAACACTACTCTCCCCCCCCCGACCCTCCTACTCCCATCCCTTGCCAACTACCTTTCTGTTTGTTATTTCTGGGAATTTCACTACTCTAGCTACCTCATATGAATAAAATCATATAATATTTGTCCTCTTGTGACTGGGTTATTTTATTTAGAAGAATGACCTCAAGTTTCATGCATGTTGTAGCATGTGTCAGAATTTCATTCTTTTCTTTTTTTAAAGTTTGCTTGCTAATCTCTTATACTTTTTTAAAGATTGTATTTATTTTTAGAGAGAGGAGAAGAGAAGGAGAGAGAGAGAGAGAGAGAGAGAGAGAGAGAGAGAAACATTGATGTGCAAGAGATGTATCAATTGGTTGCCTCTCACTTGCCCCCAACCAGGGACCTGGCCCACAACCCAGGCATGTGCCCTGACTGGGAATAGAACGATGACCTTTTGGTTTGCAGGATGGCACTCAATCCACTGAGCCACACCGTCCAGGGCAAATTTAATTCTTTTATAAAGCTGAATAATATTTTATTATATGGCTATGCCACATTTTGTTTATACATTTATCCATTGATGGACATTTGGGTTGCTTCCATTACTTGGTTATTGTGAATACAGTCATGTGCTGCTTAAGGATGTGTTGGATAATGATGAACCACATATATGATGGTGGTCTCATAAGATGATAATGGAGCTGAAAAATTCTTATCACCTAAGAATTTACATTCTATTTGGATGAGAAACAGTAATACAATCTGTAAGATAATTTCTGATTATGGTAAATGCTATAAAGGAAATAAAAGAGTCATGTGATGACATGGCTCGCAGGTTGCGGACTTCCTGAGTTGGTTAAGCAAGGCTCAAGAAGCCATGTGAAAGACTTTGAGTCAAGATGGAGGTATAGGTAAATGTGATTTGCCTCCTTACCTAACCACAGCAAAATTACAGCTAAACTACAGAACAAGTACCTCTCAGAACCATCAGAAAATCAAACTGTATGGATGTCTGACAACTAAGCAATTAAAAAACCCACATTCATCCAGATGGGTAGGATGGATAGAGGAGGAGAGACATGGAGACACAGAATGAGCTGGTCCTACACCCACATGTGGTAAATATAAAATACAGGGATATCTTGGGAGTGAGGGATCCCAGCCCCACACCAGACATCCAAGCACAGGATTCCAGCACCAGGAAGATGAGTCTCCATAACTTCTAGCTGTGAAATCCAGTGGGGGTTGGATTGACAGAAGAAACTGTGGGATTCTCAGGAGTCTCTTGTTGGAGGGTCCTGCACACAGACTTACTCAGACTCACTCCCTCTGGGCTCCAGCATTGGGACAGCACCTTGAAGGGTGTACAGGGAGGAACCAAAGTGTCTGGCATCAGGGTGAGAGCTGGGGGACAGCTTCCTCCCAGACGAACTGCAGACAGCAGCCTTTGTGTCTTTTCTGAGCTCTGCCCCACACAGAGCCACAGTGTGGCGGCATCATATCTGAGTCCCCATCAACCTGGTTCACATGATAATCCCTGCCCCGATGATTACCTAAGGTCAGCCCCATCCAATTTAGGGGTCCACCCAAGCTAGTAACAGTGGCTTTTCCATATGAAGGGCTGGGCTAGGTGCAGGCTTCAGACCTTCCTAAATCTGATCAAGCAAGCAACAGCTGAGCTCAGGCCCAGCAAAAGCAGCAGCCATCTGCAAATTGCTTTATAGCATACACTAAGGGGCCCCAGACAGAACACAGGTGGAGGCTGACCTTGTCCTGTACTGCCTTGGAAATCCCAGAGCCTATATATCTAGTAGACAGTTCCAGACCACACTGTAGCACCACCCAACCATCTTCACAAGCCAATGAGGGAGGTGGTTGCTGACCAGAGGTCACAGCCAGTCCTACTATCTGTTGGGACTGGGTAAATCCCTCCCATTGAACTTCTGACAACAATCAAGGCTCATCTACAAGAGAAGAGAGAACTCAGCCCACTCAGAGGGCAAACCTTGAAGACTCAGCTTGGAGGATAGGGGCACCTATGCCACTGGACACTACAGGACATCTACTACATTATACCATGCTACCAAGACACAGAGTCAAAGCAGCTCTACCTAATACATAAAAACAAACACAGGGAGGCTGCCAAAACAAAGAGACAAAGAAATATGACCCAAATGAGAAAAACAGAACAAAACTCCAGAAAAAGAACTAAATGAAATGGAGATAAGCAATCTTTCAGATGCAGAGTTTAAAACACTGGTTATAAGTATGCTCAAGGAACTCAGTGGGTACTTTAACAGTATAAAAACAATCCGATCAGAAATGAAGTATAGCCTTGGCTGGTGTAGCTCAGTGTATTGAGTGCTGGCCTGTGAACCAAAGGGTCACTGGTTTGATTCCCAGTCAGGGCACATGCCTGGGTTGTGGGCCAGGTCCCCAGAGGGGGCCATATCAGAGGCAACCACACATTGATGTTTCTATCCCTCTCTTTCCCCTTCCCTTCCCTTCTCTAAAAAATAAATAAATAATCTTAAAAAAGAGAAATGAAGTATACACTAATCAAAATAAAGAAAAATTTACAGGGAATTAATAGCAGAATGGATGAAGCCGAGAATCCAATCATTGATTTAGAACATAGGAAGAAAAAGTCATCCGATCAGTGCAGCAAGAAGAAAAAAGAATCCAAAAACTAGAGGATGGTGTAAGGGGCCTCTAGGACAACTTCAAGTATTCCAATATTTGCATCATAGGGGTGCCAGAAGGAAGAGAAAGAGTAATAAATTGGAAACCTGTCTGAAAAAAATAATGAAAGAAAACTTTCTCAGTTTGATGAAGGAAATAGACATACGAGTCCAGGAAGCACAGAGAATCCTAAGCAAGATGGATGCAAAGAGGACCACACCAAGACACACCATAATTAAAATTCCAAAGGTTAAAGATAAAGAGATAATCTTTAAAACAGCAAGAGAAAAGCAGAAAGTTATCTACAAAGGAGTTCCCCTAATATTGTCAGCTGATTTCTCAAAAGAAACTTTACAGGCTAGAAGGGTTTGGCAAGAAATATTCAAAGTCATGAAAAGCAAGGACTTACAACCTAGATTACTCTATCCAGCAAAGCTATCATTTAGAGTGGAAGGGCAGATAGAGGGCTTCCCAGACAAGGTAAAGCTAAAAGAGTTCAACATCACCAAACTATTATTATATGAAATGTTAAAGGGACTTATTTAAGAAAAAGAGGATCAAAACTGTGAACATTAAAATGGTGATAAATGAATAACTATCAATAATTGAGTCTAAAAAACAAACTAAGCAAACAAGCAGAACAGAAACAGAATCGTAGATATGGAGAACATTGGGATGGTCGCCAGTGGGGGGGAAGGTCTGGGGGAAGGGAGAAAAGGTGCAGGGATTAAGAAGTGTAAGTCAGTAGTTACAGAATAAGCAGGTGGATGTCAAAATCAAGCACAGGAAATTGAGAAGCCAAAGAACTTATATGCATGACCCATGGACATGAACAAAGGAGGAAAGATTGCCAGAGCAAGTGGGGGTTGCTGAGTGGAGGGGGGAAAGAGGGAAAATTGGGACCACTGTAATAGCATAATCAATAAAAATAAATAAATAAGAAATATTTTTAAAAAGAAGCCATGTGGTACATAAATGCTTGCCGAATGAATGAGTGAACTGAAGTAAGTTATTTTCTGGAATGAACATGTTTTTCATTCTATAGTATATATAGCTCTGTACAGTATATAAGGAGGGACTGAGAAAAACACGGAATGTATTTATAAAAAATTATGTATTCTTACATGTTTAAACTTTAGTCACCTTCAAAGTATTCTTCATTTGATGCAATACACCTAATTGAGATGTTTTTCCCACTGCTCCAGTTTTTGGACTTGTCAATTTTTTTTACATTTTTAAGTATATTCTATTGATTATGCTATTACAGTTGTCCCATTTTTTCTCCCTTTTATCTCCATCTGTCCTGTACCCCCCACCCTCCAGCATTCCCCCCGCCCCTTAGTTCATATCCATGGGCTATACATATAAGTTCTTTGGCTTCCCCATTTCTTATACCATTCTTAATCTTCCCCTGTATATTTTGTGCCTACCAATTATGCTTCTTTTTTTTTCCCAATTATGCTTCTTATTCCCTGTACCATTTCCCCCCATTCTCTCCACTCCCCTTCCCTGCTGATAACCCTCCATGTGATCTCCATTTCCGTGATTATTTTCCTGTTCTAGTTGTGTGCCTAGTTTTTGTTTTTGTTTTTTAGGTTCAGTTGTTGATAGTTGTGAGTTTGCTGTCATTTTACTGTTCATAGTTTTTTATCTTCTTTTTCTTTGCTAAGTCCCTTTAACACTTTATATATTTCCTCATTATTTCCCCACACTGGAACCCTGGGTTTCTCAGTCTGTCTTCTTCCTCAGTTGTTCCTCCTGGCTTATCGCATGCGAATGTGGGAAATCCTGTCCGCTAGTGGCTGCCTGCCTGCCCCAATCTGCTGCTGCAGTGCCGTGAGTCCTCTCTGTCCCAGCTTTCCATCTCCGCCCCTCCTACCAGTCTGGATGAATATTTCTTCTTTAACTTCTTGGTTGTCGCACTTTGATGCAGTTTGATTTTCTGGCAATTCTGGTTGTTTTTTGTTTTTAAATTGGTTGTTATCCTTCTTTTGGTTGTGTGAGGAAGTGAAGCATTTCTTCCTATGCCTCCATTTTGGCCAGAACTCTGAACTTGTCAGTTTTGATGCCTTTCAGTGCTTCTGCTCTTTTTTTGTTTCACCTCTTCCATATCGGCAAAATGTTTCCCTTTGAGGACTTTTTTCATGCAGGAAACAAAAAAAATGTCTCTCAGGGAGAGATCAGGTGAATAGGGAGGGTGGGGCAAGGGGGTCATGTCATTTTTGCTCAAAAACCGCTGAACACTCAATGCAGTATGGGCAGGTGCACTCATAAATCACCCATCATGAAATGGGCAAATGCGCTGAAAGAGTCTTCCAAAAAAAAAAAAATTCACTGAAGCCAAACTCAGCCTCTCACAACAATGCCAGCTAGTGCACTGATATAGATGGTTTCCTAGAACACTCACCTACTGGGGGAAGCCTATACCACAAAGGGAATCCAGAAGATAATTCTGGGGTTTTGGGGGTCACCCCCTCATGTATAACTATGTGTAGCTATAGCTGTCTATAGAGACTTAACTGTCTGCCAAGGGATGGGTCATGGGATATGTAAGACCAAATGTCCGAAGGTTAGATGCTGCTCTAACTCATGAAGGGTCCTTTGTGAGTCAACTTTACAGACCAGGATTTTCGCTATTGGATAACTTGAGGCTTTGATGTTCACAGGAATATTCTTCTAAGTGAAGTCTTTGAGATATGAGCTGCCACAAGCTTTGTGTGAATGAAATGATAATCTGTATACTACCACCTATATCTTATCATATATATTGTCATAGGCAATCATAGATTATGTATCTGCATGGAAGGTTGAACTGAGAAAATGGATGAGTTCAAGGGAACAGGAGAAATTGAGAAGCTGGGGTGGTACCAGACCTTCCTAGAATAGGGTCCTACTGAAGATCACGGTATCAGCTTTCTCTCTCTATCTAAGGTTGATAAAAAATGAGAAAGCCCCATTTTAAGCACTTATTTCCTCCATCACTTGGAGGAAGACAGATAGGAACAGCTCTGTCAGAAAAGTGGGAGACTTAGAAAGCCAGTGGAAATAGTGCTGATGTCAGAGCCAGAGACATCATCCTCAGTGACACTTTGCCTTTTTGGTGCTATGCAGACAGGACTGGCTATGGACTTTGAGTAGTTAACCCAGATAATGTCCTATGGCCTTACCCCTTGAAGAGTGATGGTAGCAACATCTGGCTAGGATGACACTTCTCACTTGTTGAGGTCCTGTGTGACTGTACTCATGGGGATTTGGCTGGGTTTTCATGAATCACTAACTGAATGGGAAGTTCTGATGTTTCTCTTTGGATCCTAAATGGAAGTTGCTTATCCACAAATATATATTCTCTTAAAGTTCATTGCATGACTGTGGCCCATTAAAAATATTTCCCCATAATCAGACACGGGTTCAAACTACTTAGAGTATGGTGCCCTTACTGAATTGGGAGTTGTGATCCTGGGTCCCAGCCTATGACATTCTGTATGCTGCCCAACCTCTCTGGCCAGCAGTTTCCTCATCTGTAACATGGTAAATCTGGACTGGATGACACCCACTGCACCTTTCAGTGTGAAATTCAATAATTATATGATTTTATGACTTCTGCAAATGTAGATATTCTGCAGATGTAGGGACCCATGGTGATTTTATGGAAACCACAAAGGTCAAAAGGGCTCAAACCTCTTGAGTTGGGAGAAAAAGTATAGTATTTATTTACAAGATTTGCAAGTTTCTAAATTAGTTGGATTTGTAAAATATGCAGTGAAGAAGGAAATAAGAAACACAAGATTAAACATGAATCAATGAGAAGGAAAGATCAAAGACTCAGAGCTTTATTTCCCAGTTGCTGAGCTCAGCTGTCAGGAACTTCCCCTGCTCCCACTAGCTGGAGACAGGGCTGAGTGTGACTGCTGACTAAGGGCCACAGAGCAGGGCCCTATTCAATGGCTGTTTTCAACCCTTTTGGAATTTTGCAAGGACAGTTAGCTGGATCCTCAGACTCAAGAGAGCCTCTCTCATCTAATTGCTTTGTTTTCTTTGTTCCTGACTCTGGAGGACCAAGTTTCATTCCAGACAGAATCTCACAGAATAGGTCAACAACTTTGGTGGTGAAAGTTTAAGAAATTTCAAGTTTTTCCATTTTGGAATAATTTGCTTCCAATGATGTGAAAATCTACTTTCAATGAATTTTTCCTTTGAATGTTCCATATTAATAAGAGATGGATGGCTACAGAGCTGGATCTAGTTTTGTCCACTCCAGATGAATCCAAGGTAACATTAAATGAAACTATTTTGTCAAAGTAATGGAGCAGAGAAACTAAAGGAATCTATGGCCCCCACCCTTGCCACAAAAGTTAAGTGCAGGGAATGTAAGTTTAAGAAGTTGTTTTTAAAGGTTTTTAATCTTTGCATAATTTTTAAAAGAAAAGTTTGGAATGTCCTGCTTTTTCTTTTCACTTAGTCCAGAGTAGGCATCCAATGGAAGGGCCCTCACATTCCACATAGTCCACAGAGTCTACACTGTGAAGTTGAGGAGGTGGCACCAAAAGCCCTTTGTTGTGGAGCTGCACGCCTTGCTCCTGCCAAAGTGGGAGGCCTAGGTGCTCCAGGAAATACCGTGACTCTGACGAATGGGTCCCTTCAAAGCCATCCGTACTCACCAGAACAAGCTCTTTTTAGAGGAAGCTCCGTTGCCCAGTTCATGGTGGCCACAGGAAAGGTGAGGCCAAGGCAAGGGAAGTAATTAGACTCAAGACATGATGACCAGGGGTCTTGGCATCCCTGATCACAGAACAGTAAGGGAGTGGCAAAGAGAAACTGCATGGATCAGAGAGTGTTTGAGGAGCTGCCAGATGAGGAAAGAAACAGAAGAGATGAGAGTTCAGGAAGAAGAACAATAAAGAGATTCACAAGGAAAGAGAGAGGGTGAGACAGAAGGTGTCAGTGGTGCTGCTCGAAGAAATTAAAATATTGAAAGTAAGAGCAGACTCATTTATCTGTCTTCCTTAGATTGGGTTGCAGAAACTTGATTTGGAGGTGTAGCTTGAAGGCCTGGGATGCTTGGCCAACACTGGCCTTCTTCCACATCTTGGCCAAGCCCTCCCCAACCCTCAGGCTTTGGTTGGAGGGCTCTCTCAGTTCTGCACTTTGCTTTGGTGCCCTGCATGCTATTACTCTGCCCACCTTCTCTTCTGGCTCATTCCTCCTTCCTTCTCTTGTCCTCTCATTTCCTTTGGTTTTCCCCCTCAGTTTTCCAACCATATCATCCTCAAGAGGGACTGACATACCCCTTTTTTTTAGCTTCTGTAACATAACTAAGAATTAGGTAAGACCCAAGGGCTCCCTGTCATGGTGACAAAGTTCCAATTAAGTACATCAGATATGTTGTGTGGTCAGCAGGAATGTTGGCCTTCCTCAGTAGAACTAACTAGAACTCTAGAGCCTGAGGAATTTGTCAAATGTAGCTCTCACTTCCCTACTATCCCTTGAGGCCTTGCATGGAAACACTTGTGATGATTGGCTGTCTGTTTCACTGCAGGTGGATGTTAGTTAATAAGGTCATGCTAATGGTATTTTGTCTGTTGCAGTAAGATTTGTAGACTGCCCACATCAGCAGATATAGGGTAAAAAAAAAAAATCAAGATCCACTTCATGTTTACTAACCCAAAGTGAATGTGCTTTATAGACTCCAAATGTATAGATCAAGGTTGGTAACTCTTTGTGCTTATAGCTGACTTCCCAAACCCAAACCCTATCAACAATCTGTGACTCTTCAGATCTTGTGGGAGGTGACAACTGTGAGTAAATTTGGCAAACGTGGCAGAAACAGGATTGTACTTTATGAGACTTCCACTCTAAAGAGATGGTGAGTGCCCTGGCTGGTGAATATTGGCCTGTGAACCAAAAGGTCGCTTGGCTGATTCCTGGTCAGTGGTTCAATTCCAGGTTGGGGGCACATGGCCGAGTTGCAGGCCAGTCCCCAGTTGAGGGCATTTGACAGGCAACTGATTGATGTTTCTCTCCTTCTCTTTCTCCCTCCATTCTCCTCTCTCTAACAAATAAAATAAAATCTTTTTAAAAAGAAAGACTGTGAGCATATGTCTGGGCACTCCCCTCAAAAGAAGGCAGGACACATGATGTGACCAGCCCAAGTGTGCTTACATGAACAACAACAAGAAATACTCGAAACTGGGATTGCTGTATGAAATACAGGATGTGTATTTGCCAAAATTATGACAAGCACTATTTTCTGTAAATCCAGAGAAAGGCCTCTGCAGGATTGCCAGGGTCCTTTGGAAACATGGTTTTAGTTCCTACAGCTCTGTTCCCCATCCCCATACCCCAACAGTCCTCACTCAGCTTTTGGTAGCATTTAGAAAGCTTTAGTAATCACTGAAAGCAAATGATAGAACACAGATTTTGAAAAGGACAGCTTTATTGTTGCCAACATTATGGGCATTATTTGTTAAAGTTTGTTGTTTATGGATGGGAATAAGAAGAAGGAGAAATTTGATCAAACCCTTCCAGCCCCAAGACCTGGATTCTGGGGTTAGGCCAACATCTGCCACAGCTAAAGCATGCCCCTTCTTTCTTGGGCTTTTTTTGCCCACTACTTCCCGGTGTCCACTGTCACCACATGGAGGCAAATACAGAGACTTGGGATGTTTTTCAGGCCCCTCCTGGCTTTCTTGCCATGTGGTTTCCTTTAAAAGAAAAAACTGAAGAGCAAAGTTGAAGTTACAGAGAAGCCTGTGAAACACTGCATTCTAGACACGGGTTTCCTGGTATGAGGCTGTGGTGGCTATAGACTAAAGGTCTGGAAAGTCTCTTCCACCACGACCATTCTAGGATTGTTTGACTTCAGTGTAGAAGAAAAAAATGCCAGTGTTTTCTTGAGAGAAAAATTTAATCATTTGTGTTAATATTTAATTGTGAAATTCTGAAGATTATTGCAATTTTCATTCAATTAGGACATTAAGATGTCTGACATAGCATGTACATATACTATGTGAAATTGAGTTATAATGTGAACTTGAAGTCCTGCACAAGATTGGGGGTGTTTGCTAAGAATCTGGCTATTTCTTCAGATAAACACTAGGTGGCATGGAGGACTTAATAAATAGAAAACACTAATACACAAATTGGAAACTGGAGGATGACCCTCTCCTTCAGTTTGCAGAAATTGTAAAATCTCCCCATGAACGTTCAACAAAAACATCACCACTGTGCCTAATATTGCTTATTGAGGCATTCCCAAAAAGAACTGGGCTGGAGGAATGGGCTCACAAAATATCCTCATATAGTCTTGAGTATCATTCTATAAACATGATGATAAATTCAAAAATATAATTGTTACCATGACCAGATTCCTGAATAAAAACCAGTTTA
This sequence comes from Tonatia bakeri, assembly GCA_004024845.1. NCBI lineage: Eukaryota > Metazoa > Chordata > Mammalia > Chiroptera > Phyllostomidae > Tonatia > Tonatia bakeri. Next base: position 6,613 of record PVIA01009971.1, on the reverse strand, counting down.
TTTCTGTCAGTGTTGGACATGTTTTTCATTTGAGAAACCCTGACAGACTTCTATCTTCCCTCATTCCCTTTATGAAATCGACCAAGTGGGCAGGGGATGGGGGAAAAAAACAGACTCTGTTCACTCTTCTCCAAACATCCCTGGTTTAAAAGGCTGGATTTTCCCTGCCATTTTGACATTCCCATCATGTTTGCTTCCCTGTATTCAGTGCTAGAAGGAGGAGTGAATATCTTTTCCATCATGGCAAGAATAAAAAAAATAGGGAGTAGGTGTCCTAGCTACAGGGCACCTGCTTGATCACTTCTGACAATACTGTACCCTCTCTTTGGCTTAGCAAATCAGGGAAATAGGGTAAAGCAAAGTGTCAACACACAAAACATTCTTGGACTACCAGGTACCAATTATTATAGTGTGGGCTCTTCAAGGGTCTCTTTTGGCCTTCTGGAGGTTGAGAGTCCTAAATCACACACACACACACGCACACGCACACGCACATGCACAGTTACCAGCCAGGTAGCAAAGGCTTTGCCACTGCCTGACAGGCTGGTAAGGGCAGAGGTAAAGGTTACGGCTACTTAGATCAGTGGAGAGTGACATCTTCCAGGTATAATGTCTAAGAACAAGAGTCAGGTTTGTTAAGGAGGGCTGTCTTGTCATAGCTGAAGACTGGGCTAAAATAGCTTGAAACCTCACTTCTGGTCAGAGGACCTGTGGTAAGTAACCAAGACACTCAGGTCCAGTTTTCAGAGAATTAGCAGTTAGGTGCCAGGCAATGTGAGTTTGTGGTTGTGTGATGTCTCTTAACTCTGGCTGAGCCCCTGTGTCCTCATCTGTGAAATGGGAATTACCAGAGGGTTGCACAGAGGAGCAGATCAAATGGGAAGGCCCTTTGGAGACCATGTCATACCACAGTATCATTATTACAAGCCGGAGAGGAAGAACACAGATTGCACTTATGCTGTCTTCTGAATTTGAGCAGAGGTAGCAAAAACCAGGCAGTCCAATGATGCAGACTGATCCTAGCAGTGTGAACCAAAATGGCTGCCCTTCCCCACTATACTTAGAAGGTGTCTCTTCACCTATATTTTTGCAAATTTTAAGTCTCTCACTCTTGCTCCTTTGTAAAGGAAATACTGCACACAAGATCTCTTTTCAATTCACTTTAATGTGCAGATTTGTATCAGCCCAGTTTTGGTATAAATCACGGTAATTTCCACAGAAGAGAATTTCACACACACATACATGCACACACACACAGAATGTAACAGGCATTTTTAAATAAAAATATTTTCTTTCTTGAGGGTTTTTGGGACATTGCAGTAAAAACCATTATAACCTGGTTGCATTTTGTCTGAATTTTTTCATGTTCCCTCTCTCCCTGGAAATAAAGTCTGCTAATACAATTTCAACAAGAATTACATCCACTTTTTTAGTGTACTGCACTCTTCAGAAGTGATGGACTTGCTTAAAAATTAATCAGGGGAAATCTTTTCTATAAAAATCACTATGTTCCAGGTGACCAGTTTTTCAAATATTGAGTTTTTCTGAGAAGTTCTCCTCCCCCAGCACTTTATTATGAAACATTTAAAGATACAGCAAACTTGAAATGTTTTCATAGTGAATATCCATGTATGTGTCATCTAGATTTTGCCTTCACTGTTTGACTATATTTGTTTTATGCATGAATCCATCTTATTTTCCTGAAGTACGAATGTGAATTTGGGCCTATTGAATTTGCTCAAAATGGCATCCATCTGTTGAGACTCTTACAAAGCTTTCACTCTTTGTACTTACTTAAAAACAAAAAGTAATGTTTACCAGAAGACTTTATTTTGCCTGGTGAATTGGCCTGCACAGATACAAATACAGTGACCTCGTGTTGCCTTTGGTCAAGGGCTGAAGAGTGACTCTGATGATGGACCGTTAGCCATGGTTCATTGAGCTCAAGATCAGACTGCCCCAGTTCTGTGCACTTGTGGCTCAGATGAGATGATGGGTTTTCAGGGGCCCTTGTGATTTAAATTACCATGAGTGAGTAGGTACCAGAATGTACATGGTGTCCCTCTTCTCCTACCACTCCATTCTCTTTGAAGTCAAATTAATCTTCAGGCCTACCATCATTTCTCTATACTAGGTCTGAGCTATGCACAGCTTGCATACCAAAAGTGTTAGGCTTTTATTATTTGCACTGGCCTGCAAAGATAGCTGATCTTTAAGTGCCCTTGATCCTTCATTTTTATACTTGGATGTGGCCTTTCTTTATCTTATCCATGGAAAATGTTTGATGCCTCCTTTGCCTGTCTATTCAGAGTTACTCTTCCCCAAAATAATATAAAATATCCCCAAAAGCTCTAAAAGTACCTCTCAAAAGTTTTCATAGTCACATTGTAAAAGATCTCAGAAAGGAGAAAATGACTAAGGATTAACTAAAGACATTTATACTAAGTTGTGAGTGGCTGATGGAGTTTTATTTTCCCAAAGGTTAATTCCACTTTAAAAGAAAGAAGTGCATATTAGTTCAAATAGACCTTGAAATGGTAGTTTATGTGAGATATCATAATAAGAGTGGTCGTAGTGGTCCTTGTCTACTTCCAGACCTGTACTCCTTTGGCTCTCTTTACCCTTATGAAAGCAGAACAAGGACTTGTTATGTCTGACTCTCTTCAGAGAAGTTGATGACCTTTGCTGTAGACCTTCACTGTAGAAGGCATATTTCTTCCTTTGATTTGAGCTTGTTTTATGTACCTCTGAATTAAGTAAATAACACATTAAAGTGTCATAGGTAGTTTTTGGAAAGTTTAGGAGTTTTCTAAACGTGGAGCAGATGCACAGAACATCTGGATGGTAGGCTTTTGGCAATGCTTCAAGGGTCCCATTGTCACAGACAGCTGGGGCCTGTCTGTCAGTGTGGGCATTTAAAAGCTCCTAAAGTAAAATGTCTTTATTTTTTATTAGTTTATCTCAAATGAACTTTTGGAAGTATAGACCCCCATATAGTACTGAAACATTCTACCCAAATTTCCAAATCTTCACACTGTACCAAATGCTTGATTTTTAAAAAAATACTATTTTGGTATTAGATTTATTCAAGTTTTATTGAAAATATAACTGTAAGATATCTTACAAAAGCAAACTAATTATAATAATCTCCTGTACTTGTATAATAGACATATAAAAATATCTATGTCTATTAGGCATTTTCTCTATAAACATTTCATAATACACCTATAAAAGTCTATTATACAAGTACAGGAGATTATTATAATTAGTTTGGTTTTGTAAGATATCTTATGGTTATGTTTATTATCTTATTTGATATTCACAACAGCACTGATGAATAGAAAGGGTAGATATATTCACTTTATAGGTAAGAAAGTGAAGACCTAGGGAATTAATGAGTTGTTCAGGGTCATATAGATAATTAGGGTCAGCACTTGAATTCAGATCTTTAACTCCAAAATTATAGGACCTCACTTTTTGGGTTAATAAGGAAAGCCAACTTCTGAGAGTATTGTTTGTAAGAAAAGGAAAAATTTGGGTTGTGGGGAGTTGGTATATAGTTTCTAAGATTGAGCTTTGGATGGTGATATTTCCATTCTTCCTCAATAACTGAGCTTAATAATTATTTAAACTAGGTAGAATTATTACAGAGAGATCCTGTTGAGCTCCCAGACCCAGGTATTATATGATATCTGGGTGGAATCTTTGTGCTGTCCATTCCTACAAAACAGGGTTAATCATATTCCAGCAGATGACTCACTACCGCACATCTGAAGACAGCAAGGATTAATAGCAGTCCCAGCCACTTGGCCAAAGTAATCCTGAACTTGGGTCACCTTGTGAATCTCTCAGACCAGTCCCAGCACTCTTCTTAGCAGGCCTGAGGGTTTACATTCTTTCTATCATATCTACAAATAAGTGCTAACTCTGATCAGTGACAGAAGTTGGATGCTAAAAGCAAACTGAAGAAGTGCCCATTTCCAAAGTCTTCACTGAACACTGTTGCATCCTGTTTTCCCAAGAGCATCTCACCTGCATCCAAGCCAAACATTACAGATGGCCCTAGTGTGACACTCTGTTTGTCGTGGTTTCAAACAGACCTTTAAAACCAAACTCAATCTCTTACTCATGACCTTTGAATTCATTCTCTACTGTTGGGTAGTTGAAGTGAAACAAGTACAAATATTGCTTATCTTCAGGCTGGATCTACTTGTCGTCAAATTAGTTGAGATGTAAAAAAATGCAGCTAAAGTAGTTTTTTTTTTTGTATCATCTAGCCAAAAATGCATGGAAGCAGTTTGTACCTGCACACAGAATTAGGAAACTTGTTTGTGTCCAAAGATGCAGTCCAAGTTTAGAATGTGTATAATCCATCAAATAGGATGTTTAAGAAAAAGTTACTTCTTTAGGGGTGGATCAGACACAGATGATGGATCAAACTAGAGAGGGAGACTTCTTTTTAAAGAAGTTATCAAAGCTAATCAAAAGAAGAGATTTAAGTATCATGCTCAACTTTCAAACCCAACTCCTGCTAATCAACATCATGATCGATCTTAATGTTGAAAATGTACATGATCAGAGTTGATTTGCGTCTTAGTGTTTAGTGGCTACCATCAAGTCAAGGAGTGATCCAAATCATTCAGATAGAGTGCAAGAAACCAGTCATGGAATGCTTAATACTTTTTTTCCAACAAAAATTGCCTGAACTTCATTTGGACATAGAAATTGAAAATGACATTTCAAACTTTAATCCCTTAATATGTAGTCTGGCTCTTTCCAAAGGTTACAATGTTTCCAAGTTCTGGAATTCATAACTAACTAACCATATGGAAACAGAATGTTCTACATATCTTGGCTTCCTGAATATTGTCATAGTATGAGTGACTTTCATTGACACTGTGCAGACAGTCATCCCTCTTCAGCTGCACCCTTTTTCCAGGGCAAACCCTTTCCCCTCATTAGACTAGTATCTTTACTAGGCCAAGCCCAATGAATGCTAAATTTCTGCCACTAAGCCTTTGCCCTTGCTCCTCCTTATGCGAAGTGCCTTCCTAGCTCATCTTTTAAGATCCATCTCTGATTCCACCTTCCCATGATGCTTTCTTTGACTATTCCAGACAATGGGGATCTCTCCAATTTGTCCTTGCTTGGGGGATTTACTATCTGTATCACAAGAGTTGAGACTCTTTGTTAGTGTAACTGTCCCCACCCACTCTGTTACAGTCCATTCTTTAGTCATCACTACTGCCACAGCTCAACTTCCAAATTAGTCTACCAGAGAACAGGAGTGGGCTTCAAAGTCAAATGGATGTACCTTCAACATAGGACCTCTCCACTTTCTAGCTGTGAGAATGGTTTTAAACAGCTCTCTGATCCTCCCTAAGCTTCCCGATCTAACAGGAACAATGGTATCTATGTCAAAGGGGAGTGAGAGAACATCTGCAATGTGCCAATAAGCAATGCCTGGTACATAATAAGCAGGTAGTAAATAGAGGATAATACATAATAAGCAGGTAGTAAATAGCAGATAAGTATGCACTTCACAATATCTACTCAGAGCAGAGCACACAATGGGTAAAGAATCATGACTTGATTCATTAACACATTTTTAATGCAGTATTCCTAAAAATTGGATAATAAAGTAATAATGGTAGAATTGTAAGGCTGGACAAGTTTATAAGAAGTCACCTTACTATAAAGTATTTATTGATATGGAAATATGTTCACAGTCTATTATTAAGCCAAAAAAGCAGTTTCTTAAATAGGATGTCTGGATTTTGTATGCATTTTTGTTTTTCGGTAGTAATAGTAATAGTAGTAGTTTATCACACCAAAATGCTAACAGTGGCTAACCAGAATGTTAACAGTTGCTTTTTCTGATTTGTAAGATTATACATAGTTTCAATTTTCTTTTTCCCTATCTAAATTAATTTTTCTATTATAAATATGTACTACTTGTGTGAATAAGGCATAAAGATTTTAAACACTATATATGTCTATAATAAAAGTCTGAATATAGATCAGTGTTGGAAGGTAGGAAAAATTAAAAAATGAAAAAACATTGGAGTCAGGGGATATGGGTATTCCTCCTGCCCCCAAATTTCCTGTTTTGTTACAGTTTCACTATCTTTACAATAAATGTTTTTGCTTATAGAAATAATTTTTCTATGCTTTTGTGCTGTGCAAATTCATTTCTAGTCAATAAATAATTAGGCTGATCTTGACCAATAGTATTCTGAGGCGGGAATCTACTTCAGTTCTTAGAATTACCTGAATATGTAACTTGGACTACCTATGTGTTGATTAATCTGTTAACTAGTTTCTCTTGGTTGGACCCCAAATATTTTTTTTCATGAACATATAACAGATTTATTATTATTATTATTATTATTTTATGTTTTTATATTCAGCAAGTTTTTTTTAATTCTTTATTTTATTGATTATGCAACTACAGTTGGCCCATTTTCCCCCCTCACTCCCCACCACCCTGCCCATCCCCTCCCACCCTCATTCCCCCCTTTAGTTCATGTCCATGTGTCATAAGTTCTCTAGTGTCTACATGTCCCATACTATTCCTACCCTCCCCCTGTCTATTTTCTACCTACTGTGTATG
>PVIA01009970.1:0-55860 GCA_004024845.1 Tonatia bakeri | reverse complement strand
TCTTTGGGACTCTCTGAGCTTCTTGGACTTCCTGGAAGTCTATTCCCTTTGGCAGATTGGGGAAGTTCCCCTTTAATATTTGTTCAAATAAGTTTTCCACTTGTTGCTCTTCCTCTTCCCCTTCTGGTACCCTTATAATTCGGATGTTGGAACGTTTAAAGGTGTCCTGGAGGTCCCTCAGCCTCTCCTCATTTTTTTTGAATTCTTGTTTCTTCATTCTTTTCTGTTTGGTTGTTCCTTTCTTCCTTCTGGTCCATTCCATTGCTTTGAGTCCCAGTTTTCTTCCCATCACTATTGGTTCCCTGTGCGTTTTCCATCACTTCTCTTACCGTTGCCTGCATTTGTTCATGTAATTTATGTCCAAGGTCAACCAATTCTGTGAGCATCCTGATCACCAGTGCTTTGAACTGTGCATCTGATAGGTTGGCTATCTCTTGGTCACTTAAAAAAAATGGGCTCTGGTGCTTTCAATTCTGTTTGAGCCATCTTTTTTATTTTTTATTTTCCTTTGGTCTGGTTGCAGGTGTTAAGTATGGGCGGCAGAGCCTTAGGTGTTCACCAGGGAAGAGAGGGGATAAAGGGGGAAAACTCTAACAGCATAATCGATAAAAACAGTTTTAAAAAAGAGAATGAAATATTAAAATAAAATGATGTATTTTGTTCCAAGAATTCTCTACCCCCATACTTCAATCCTCACCTTTTTTACCAGTCTGCCTCCCTCCACACTCTGGGTTGTACCCTGCTTCTCAGGACATGCCTATTTACAATAGCTAATATTTACAAGCAGCCCAAGTGTACATCAGTAGATGAGTGGGTAAAACAACTATGGGGCATTTAAACAATGGAATACTACTAGGTCACAAAAAAGAAGGAAACATTATCCTTTGCAACAGTATGGATAGATCTGGAGAACATGATGCTGAGTGAAATAAGCCAGTCAGAGAGAAACAAATGCCATATGATTTCACTAATTTGTGGAATCTAATGAACAATTTGAAGTAACAAGGAAAATGGGTACAGACTCATAGGTGGAGAGGAGGATGACAGTTGTCAGAGGGAAAGTTCTTTGGAGGCTGGGTGAAGGTGAAGGGATTAAGAAAAACAAATCTCACAGACACAGACAGTGGTAATTACTCCTGCCAATTACCAGAGGGAAGGGGGTCGGGGGAGTGCAATAAAAAAGGGTAAAGGGCAGATAACTGGCGCTGCTGGAAGGAGACTTGACTCAGGTTAGTAAACACCCAATATAATATACAGATGATGAATTATTGAATTGTACACTTGGTGCCTATATAATTTTATTAACCATTGTCACCCCCAATAAATTCAATTAAAAAGGAAGCAGAAAGAAAAATTTTCTTACTTTGTTTCATCCTTTTCTCTATGAAAATCTCTCTTCAAACTCTTGTCAGTGGAGTTACATGCTGCTGCCTGCCCTCTAGGTAAAATTCTGGAGGCAAAATTTTGGTAATTGTAGGGTTAATGGAGTTGGTCAGGCTCCCTCACCCAGATGTCTGGGAAACTAACATAAGCAGCATTCTTGCAGCCCTGAGAAGTATTCCCATAGCCTTGAATGGGCTAGCATGCACAGAATTATGCTCTGTTACATAATATCTTGGCACCCTGCCAGCTTTGCATACATTTAGTATATAAGGGAGTTGGGACTTCTGCTGAGGGACAGCTTGCAGCATGTGTGGATTGTCCCACCCTTGAATAAAGGCATGTCAGGTATTCCCACAGCTCCATGAATTTTCTCCTGTCTGCCTGAATCTCAAGTGAACCTGCCTGCCTTTGACAGGCTGCAAGATAGTAATAAAGGAAATAAGTCTTTATTCAAAAGCTACACAATTTTGAAATAACAGCTTTCCACATGCATTAGTCACTTAGGCCTATCAATTAAGGCTAAAATCTTTAACTCTTGAATTCCAGTTTTAATCACTTAAGTCTATCAATTAAGGTTAAAATTTTTAACTCTGGAATTCCTCCATCATCCCCTCTGTTCATTTTAATTATATTATTTCTATATGTTAGTTTACAAACTACAACAAAATAGTATACAAAAGCTACACAATTTTGGAAGAATGGGGTGGTCTTCTACCTCAGAGTCCATTCCCTCTCGAACACCCAAAGAAGAATAACCCTGCCACCCTCTGCCAGACCAGCCTGACCTCAGGCTGTACCTGGAGTTTCTTTCTATCTACCATGCCACCCTTTGGGATGGGAAACACAGGCAGCTGCAGCACCATCATCCAGACATCCTTGAGGAAGAAGAGCCTGAGAAGAAGTCTCTGCCCTCTTTTTATTTTAAATCTTCTGGCCCATAATTCCATGTGCTCTGGAGACATTCAACTTCTCAGCCAACCAGGCCTAGACTGTTTAACATTGCCTCGGGCAACCTCCACCAACGGCCCCTTCATACTCCTCCCCCAATGATCTAATCAGATCTCTGTGTATCAATTCTAACCCCTTCTAATTTGGTGCTGCCCTGATTCAAATCAATTTTTGCTCAAATAAACTCTTAAAATTAAAAAATAAATAAATAAAATGTAAATTTTTTTTTGATTAATGAAAGGCTTCAGGTGAAAAATACTGGATCAAGACAACATTTACAAAACACTATATTACATTGAGTTTTTTCCTCCTCTCTCCAAATTTGCTTTAGGTAATTGCGTGAATGAAGCTTCACAAACATTTAATGCTTCTAGTAAAGGTCCGAACAAAACAGGGAGTTCCACACTATAGTAAGAATATCAAACTTTAATCGAGTACATCTTATTTGATAAGCATTTTTTGAAGTGTTAATATATGTATTCTCCATTTCTACTTAGCTAGTGATGCCAAAAACCACCCAAGTCTGGCATGAACATGGGAAAGGGCAGTGGTATCAGGTAATTATGTTCATGTTAACTCTTGAGGAATGTGTAAGATTTCATTAAGTGGATAAAGGAAAAAAAGAGCATTATGGATAGAAGAACACACACAAAGGCAGAAAAGAAGCAGATCATCACACTGTGGATCATCTGAAATGTCGTGCTAAAGAAAAGTTTAGACTTGATCCTATAAGTGAGAAAAAAATTAAATAATTTGAACCTCAGAGTGACATGGTCTAAATTCAAAATGCAAGAGTCTGGTTAAATGCAGAGACCAGGTGGGAAGGTATTTAGAGACTCCATGTGAGAGATGATTTGGGTCTGAATGAAAGGAGTATTAATGAAGATGTAAATGACAGGACAGACAGGAGAGATTTTTCAAATACTGCTTTCATAAAATTAGGATGCTGGTTCATGGCAGTCTGGAGGGTGGCATGAGAAAGAGGCATCTGACTGATGAGGGACTCAAATGTTGGAAACATTTTAGTTTCAGGTAATAGCTAATAAACTTAGCAATCAATGTATGTAAAAAGCTATTGTTCCAGGAACTGAAGGTATGACCCACCCTGACTCCAGGAGACGACAAGCAATTCCACCTTTGTGCCTTGGGAGGAATGTAAGTAATTCAAGATGGCATCTGAGCCATTGTACTCCAGGTGGAGACACCCACAACCCAGGGCACAGATGAAAGAATGCTACCGTTTTATCTGATTAACTTTTTCCCTTAATTCCATACCCTTTACCTATACTTTTCTCCTTATAAAAAGGGTCAATTTAATTAGAATTTAAGACAGTCTGTTAGAGTACAAACCACCATCTTTTCAGATCACAGGCCATCCGAATAAAGGGCCCATAAAGATTTAATCTCTTTCTCTGCTGATTGGGTCTAGTAAGTAACAGGCAGCATGAATTCTGGCTTTTCTGGTTTCATATTTGTATTTTCAGGACTCTTGGATCATGTAAGCTGTCTGCATGATCCTCCCTTTTCTAATGACATGTCTGAATGAGGCCCATTTTCTTCACATACTTCAACCCAAACAATATTTTACAATAGCTTGCAGAAAGAAGCAGATATGAGCATGCCACTGTCTTCATCAAGCCAAAAAAAAAATAAAGAGATTTGCAAAAATGTAAAAAAAACTACACTTTCCTCACTAAATGTAGCTATTTTTAAATGGGTATTTTATGTTAATATAATGTGTTTATTGTTTTATAAGAATATATTCACTTATAGGAGAAACAGACATATAAGTATATCATTCTAAAGCAGTAAATTAAATCCAATAATAGATGTGTTATAAACTACTGTGGGGACTAAAATATATTAATACTTTTCTTTCTACCTTCTAAGTTCTTCTGGCTGGGCTAATAATCAAATTAATTAATAGAGACAGATTGACAGGAGAAAAATCCAAGTTTAATACATGCTCATGGAGAATTCACACAGACATAATAAATCCATGAAAATTCCAAAGACTGTGAGGCAACATTGGGTATAAAAGACATTTTAGACAAAGAAGAAAAGGGGTGGGAGGTAACATGGTATTAGATTTTCATAAGTGAGAATGCACGATTTACAAATAGTTGAGGGAGAGCCAAAGACACAGGCCAGGGAATTACTTGCTGGGTGACTCAGAAATAATGCGACACAGGGGATATCTAGCTACAGGCACTTGCCTGAAGCATTTTATTTATTATACTTAATTCTATTTAGGCTAAGGAGGGATCTTAAGCAGTTTCTCCATCTGAATCTCTTGGGCAAGAAAGGGAGGAGGGTTAAAGGTTTGGAATCTTTTGTTTCTTGACAAACAGCTTAAAATTAATATCCCAAAAAGCAGCATTAAGGTTGCAGGATTTTTGGTTCCTTCACTACAATGGTAGTAAAGAGAACATTTGGTTAGGGAAGTCTTATCAAGTATTTCTGAGCTTGGTTGTGAGGGAGAATTATAAAAGGAGCTTAAAAGAATTGGAAGAAGGAACTTCAGGCAGAAGAAACAAAGCATGCAGAAATTCAGAGGTGAAGAAGAATGTAAGATCATTAGAGTTTGCTTGACACCATAGACAGCTTTTAGGAGAATTTCACTACAGTTCAATTGAGAAAAAAAATGAGTGACTGTAACCGAGTAAGTGGGTTCTGCTGCTTGCCATAAAGAAAGATAAACTCAGAGGCAGATTCTGGTGCAAAAAGAGAGGTTTACTCAGGTGCTAAGACCTGGGAGAATGGTGAAGACTCATCTCAAAAACCACCCCCTTCCTATTCAAGTCCGTGGTTTTTTAGGGATGGGGAAGAGAGGATTTTTTCTATCCAATTATCTTGCTAGCCTTTGCTGTTCTCAGATCCTGTCAATTTAACTTTCTACCTTTGGTGCATTCAGTGTAAGAACTGTCCCCTGTGCCATCTTGGACAATGGGTGAGAATTCCCAACACTCCACTGGACTATCTATAGTAACAGGACCAGAATAAAGAACCATCAGTAAAGATAGGTGTGTTAGGTTGCTAGTTTTGCCATAACAATATGCCACAGAGTGGGTGGTTTAAGCAACAAAATTTATCTGTTCACAGTTATGGTGGTTAGGAAATCTGAGATCAACATGTACTTAGGGTTGATTTGTTCTGTGAGTTGTGGGGAAGGAGCTTTTCCAGGCTTCCTTCCTGGGCTGTACATGTCTTTCTTCTCACTGTGTCTTTACCTCCTCTGTACATGTGTGTGTCCAAATTTCCTCTTCTTATAAGGATATGAGTCTTGTTAGATTAAGGGTCACTCTAATAACCTCATTTTAACTTAATTACCTCTTTGAATACTCTATCTGCAAATAAAGACACATTCTGAGATACTAAGGAATCACATCTCAAAATCCTCCTTGATCTTCTTAAATGAAAAATACATTTAACTTATCTCAATAGACCCAAGAGTCTTAACCCATTCAAGCATCAATGCTGCTAAGTTCAATTAGGGTGCACTAAAACAGAATCAAAGTGACTTTATCTAGTACACAGGCACAAGGAGGCTGCCAAAATCAGGAGACAGAGAAATATGGCCCAAATGAAGGAACAGAACAGAGCCCCCAGAAAAAGAACTAAGTAGTGCAGAGATAGCCAACCTATGTGATGCAGACTTCAAAACACTGGTGGTCAGAATGCTCTAAGATCTTATTGAATATGGCAAAAGCATAAGGGAAGAAATAAAGGCTCTACTGAGGGAAATAAAGAAAAATACACAGAAAACCAACAGTGAAGGGAAGGAAGCCAAAATACAAATCAATGACTTGGAACATAAAGAAGAAATAAATATCAACCAGAATGAAATGAAGAAACAAGAATTCAAAAAAATGAAGAGAGTTTAAGAATACTCTGGGACATCTCTGAAAGGACCAACATCTGAATCTTTCTGGATGCCAGAAAGAAAAGAGGAAGAGTAAGAAATTGAGAACTTATTTGAAAAAAACAATGAAAGAAAACTTTCTTAATTTGGTGAAGGAAATAAGACATACAAGTCCAGGAAGCACAGAGTCTCAAACAAGTTGGATCTAAAGAGGTTCACACCAAGACACATCATAATTAAAATGCCAAAAGTTAAAGATAGAGAATCTTAAAAGCAGCAAGAGAAAGCAGAGAGCTACTTACAAAGGAGTTCCTACAAGACTGTCAGCTGATTTCTCAAAAGAAACTTTACAGGCAAGAAGGGGCTGGGAAGAAGTATTTGAAGTCATGAAAGTCAAGGACCACAATCTAGATTACCCTATCCAGCAAAACTATCATTTAGAATGGAAGGACAGATAAAGTGCTTCCCAAGCAAGGTAAAGCTACAGGAGTTCATCATTACCAAGCCATTTTACATGAAATGTTAAAGAGACTTATTAAGGAAAAAGAATAAGATCAAAACTATGAATGTTAAAATGAAAACAAACTCACAACTATCAACAACTGCATCTAAAACACAAAAACAAAACAAATTAAGCAAGCATATACATAGGTAAATAAAAAACATTCTTAAAGAGGAATATGGCATGCTGTTTAGAGCAACTTTTTTATCACTTTTTTCTGGAACTTATTGCACTTAAAATGTTGTATTGAGCCCTAGCCTGCTAGTTCAGTTGGTTAGAGCATCATCCCAATACACCAAGGTTGCAGTTCCATCCCCAGTCAGGGCACATACAAGAGATAATGCAATAAATGCATGGATAAGTGAAACACTAAATTGACATTTCTCTCTCTCTCTCTCTCTCTCTCTCTCTCTCTCTCTCTCTCTCTCTCCAAAATCAATAAACAAAAAATATTTTTAAATGTTTCATTGACACATTTTTGTAAAAATACTCATTAAAATAAACAATATAAGTTCATGATTTTAAAATTTATGTTTAATTATACAGAGATTTAAGAATGTCTCCACATTCCATTTCTTCCCTTGGTTTATACATCCAGAAATTTCCTATGAATGTATGTATGAACGCACATGTGTGTATGTGTATGTGTGTGTGTTTGTGTGAGAGAGACTCTCTTTGACTATCTTATGTGTGAAATCAGTATGATGAATCCCTGATGGAATGGTTATGGCTAAGGTAATATGCATTAGTAATGATTATTGCCATGGCCAAATGGCTCTCCCCCAAATAGATATACCCTCATCAGTGGTGTATCAGAGTGTTTGTTTTCTCACATCTTATAAAAACTGCATTATCAAACACTTTAACGCTTTACTAATCTAACAAATGACAACAGCATCATGACTTTTACATGCTACTATTTCTTTTTATTTAAAAATGTGAGAAAATGTATTACCTGAGCATTCTTTAAATTTAATCATGTTTAATTAATTTGATAGACTCCAACAGTAGTAGCCATTTGCCCACAAACAGTAATGATTGGTTGATGGGGAGTAAAATCTTAATGTTTTCTTTAGTCTTCCTTTAGTCTATACTCATTTTGTACCTTGCATGCAACATACCAATAGCAATAGCAATTATAACAATAGAATTTAGAAAACAAAACAATAATAAAAATCTCAGCATCATTATTCCGGGTATTCAATATTTATTTCAGATTTATATCAGTCAGTAGACACCTATTCTATTTTAAAGTAATAAAAAAAGCTAATAGATATTGGGCGCCATTGAAACAGGTGAAACTGTGTTAATTAAATGTTTTAATAACATTCTGGTTTTATTTTAATATCAAAATATCATTAAATTTTTAGTTAAATTATAGCAGACTAGAATACAAAATATACTATTCATCACCTAAGCTTCAGTAAACTGTTACAGACTGTTCAAATGATCAAAGTCACATTTTTTATGATGCTCTTTTCAAAATAAGTTATTTTTTTCTTTATTTTTATTGTGGACACTATCACAGATGTCCCCATCCCTTCCCTTTTGCCTACCTCCTCTAATGTCTCACACCCCTTCCTTCTGGCCATCACAGCACTGTTGTCTGTGTCCATGGGCCATGCATACATGCTCTCCGGCTAATCCCTTCACCTTCTTTCATCCAGTCCTTCCATCCCCCTCCTGTCTGGTTGCTGTCAGTCTCTCCCATGTGTCCATACCTCTGTTTCTATTTTGTTCATTAGATTCAACATAAGTAACTTCTAATAATGGTTAATAAAAGACAGCTGCCCTCATAAGGTGGTAGCTTACTATGTCTTCACGTATATATGTATATATACTTTGTAGCAAAATAAAAATAAGAGGTTTCATAAAAATTTTATAGTAGTTAGAATTTAATCAGGTAGACATGCTTATGGTGACCAACACAGTTGAATTGGAGAAGATATACAATAACTTTGTCTTTCCTTAGTGTAGGTTGAAAATGAGGAAATTTTTATAGGAGTTTTTTAACAACAGTATCCTCAGAATATTTAATTAAATTATTGATCAATTGAGAAATGAACACAATTCTAGTCAATTCTTATATGATCTCAAAAAGTTCCAAGTAACTAACCCAGTTTTGACTCAATATTTATTCAACTGTTGTTTTCTTGGTGTTACATAGTCCTCTTGTTGATGGGGATATGATAGTGAGTATGCATAATAGGCATGGCTCCTACCTACAGGGAGATTACAATCTAATACAGTAAAAAATAAAGTTTATGTAAAGAAAATCTAATGAACAAACTGAACTAACAAGCAAAACAGAGACAGACTCATAGACGGAGAGCAGGGTGATAGCTATGGGCAGGGGTTAGGGGGTGGAAGGACTGAGCAAAAAGGAAAAAGGGCTCATGGACATGGACAACAGTGTGGTGATTGTAGGGGAGGGGGTATAAGGGGAGTAAATGGTAATGGAAAAAGTACAATTAAAAAGGCACAAAAAAAAAGAAAATCACAAACTTCTCCTTAAAATGGTAATGGATTTTAAGATTAAGAATAACTATATAAGGTAACAGATCACATACTATTCAGCAAGCTAGATCTACACTATTGTTAGCAATACATTAGTAGTGGTTTTGGTGTAATCATATTTCCAGGTCATCCAGACCTGTCTGCTGACATTGAAAATTTCATTAACTGTTGATAAGACTCTTTCTTCCAAAACCTAAAATGGAAACTAGACTGTAAGAATAATTAGGGTAAAAAATGGTTAGCAGATCTCTCCCTGGAAGCAGATTTTAGTATGGCCTGCAGAGGGAGAGTCCTTATATGGATTTGTGAAAAGGTATATTAAAAAGAAACTTGGAAATTGATAGATAAAGAAATATATCCATTTCACAACTTCTCTTGAGAGGTAAATCTTACCAGAAAGATATCAGGTATTTAACTACACCAGTCACTGTCTTTTGCTATTATTAATTTATACTTATGTTTTATTATTTGTATGTCCATGCTTTGTTTTCAATTTTCAGTTATATTATGAAGCAACTGATTTTTATTAAAGTGTATAAGCTATAAAATTCACAAGTTTGATATATTTCCATTTGACTTATTTGTAAACAAGTTCCATAAAATGCATCATCATCCATGAGATATCAAAAACAAAAAAAAGGTGCAGAGAAACTAATGTTTGTGTATGTAAAATTCTGTGCAGTGATTACCAATACAACATTTTAAGTTTAAAAATATTGATAGTTAAGCTGAACAAATATTAAAAATTTTAATATGATGACTTTTTACATTGAAAATGATTCCTTTGATTTTGGGTATACAACTAAATTGAATGCATGTAGCCTCAGGTTTGTGTCCAAGACAGAAATATGTATAATCTGCTACTTTAGTGTTATTTCATTTTTTTCCTTTTGGACTTACTTGTCTACATGGTGCATGTGAATGCAGTTTATTCATTTCACAGGGGGTGTCTATAATATCTTTCTGGTTAAGCATTCATAATAATGTACAATTAAAAGGTGAAGGAAATTCTTCTAATCCTAGGGGAAATTAGTGTATTCATTTCAGATTACTTACACTATAATCAGAGGTTTCATTGTTAAGTGTAGAAAGGGCTGGCCATAAATTCAAACTCTCTTAAATCTTGCTTGTATCTGTCAAATTTGAATGTTTATTAATCTTGATTTTGGACTGTATTAAAAGAAGTTCTAAAAAGCCCCACTGGAAATTACTTTGTTTACTGTTACAGGTTTTCACAGAATTCCAACCACAAAATGCTTGTACTTATGTCTTTAACTCTGAATAAAATATAACTACTTTTGTCAAATGATTACTGAAAGTAGAAAGCACAATCGAACCTTATGCTAAAGTGAAAATATTTATTTTTAAAGCAAGATTTGAAAATAGAGTAATCTTGCCCTGGCTGGTGTGGCTCAGTGGACTGAGTGCTAGCCTGTGAACCAAAGGGTTGCCGGTTCCATTACCAGTCAGAACACATGCCTGTGTTGTGGGCCAGGTCCCCAGTGGGGGGCATGCAAAAGGCAACCACACATTGATGTTTCTATCTCTCCTGCCCCCTCTCTCTAAAAATAATAAATAAAATTTAAAAGGAAAAGGAAATAGAGTAATCTTAAAAACAGCAGGGTTTTTAAAAAAGAAATTTATCTTCTAAATATTTATTTGAATCATGTAGAAAGATGTATACTGCCTTCAATACAAATATGAAGACCAGTTAATAAAGGCTGGAAAATGTAATTAGTATCTCAGGGATCTTTCTAATATTGATTTTTTATATTGAATAATTACCATGAATATTGATATTTATTTTCTTATGAATTTTATATCAGATTGTTTCTTTATGTTGAAATAATCGTTTTAACATAAGAATACAACATCCAAGAACAAATTGAACACTGTTAAAGTTTATTTTTAATTTTATAGAAGACAAAAGAAGAGCAATTGTCACATGTTAATCTTCTCAATCCTTGAAAAAACTTGAGTTATCAGGTTAGCTTCTCCAAAAAAAATTTAACTATGATACCTATATAAGCACACTTTCAATTATCTTCTTTTAAGGGAAAACTCCCTTAAGTTGAGTTTACTACTACTACTACTACTACTACTACTACTACTATTAGTAGTAGTAATAGTAGTAGTAGTATTTTAGAGAAAAAATAATAAACCCCAGGTCGAAGCTTAAAAATTGGGTTTTCATGGTTCAAACTTTTTCAAAATTCTATAAAACAGCATGAGAGAGAGCAGCAAGATGGCATAGGAGTGAATGGAAGTCAACTATCTTCCCAGGACCAATCTGGAATTACAACTAAATTGTGGAGAAATTGCCAGAAACAAACAACTGAAAATAGTGAGAGAGAAGACTTATAACCTTAGACAGACAGAAGAATTAGCTTTGGCACAACCTAATTGGTAAGGAATGCAGTAGAGACTCCAGAGGGCTGGCTGAGCATTCACAGGAGGCAGTGTAAAAAGGATAATTAAGCTGCCAGTTGGATCCCCCTGGGAAGAGTGGGGTTTAAACCCTAAGCTGGGATCCCTAGCCTAGAACACCAGAGCCCAAAAAGTGCACAGATAATAACCAGCAGTGGAAAGAGGCAGGGTTGCTCTCTATCAGAGATGAATGGCTAGAGATGAAAAAGTTGTTTAAAGGGCCAACATGCAAATTTTTATTTGCAGCCACTTACCCTGGGCTCCAGCAAAGGCGAGAGCAGAATGGGCTGGAGAGGCTTGAGGAGGGACCCTGGATGGAAGCTTTGGGAAGAGAACTGAGAGAGCAGCCTCCAGGATCCTGGTGCTGAATCATCACCCACACAGCAGCAGCCTAAGAGAAAACATTAGCCCAAACTGGAGGGATTCTGCCCTATGCTATGCTGCTTAAGCCTGACTGCTGAGTGCAGTGCGACTATATTAACAACTGAATGAGACAGCCACAGACAGTACAACTCTGGTAATCACAAACAGGCTGCCTACAGCCAGACTGGACACCATCTGACATCACCAGAGGTGGATCCAGAAAGAAAAAACAGTGGCAAATCTTAGAGGCTACAAGATGAAATCCACTGTGGTCCTCTCCATGACTTGCAATATTTTCTTTCCTACATAGCTTTTTAACATTCCTTTCTTGTCCATCAAGATTGTGCATATTCAGCCTTCCTCATTTCCTTTTTTATTCATGATGTCAATTTTACTTTCTCTTTTTGCATTGCTCTGACTCCCATCTCTCATTAGTGCTCTTATTTCTACCCTCTCACAATCATTTTTCTTTCAGTAGGTTATCTCATAATCACTCTCATTTTTATAATAGTCTTAATGTCTTTACACCCTATTAATACTGATCCATTTGTAGTTGATAATGAGATTGGGGGGGCAGTTATTTCTGCGGATGTGGATTCATAACCTGGGCTTTGTGGTTTTGTTCTGGCATCACCTGAACAACAGCATACAAGACATGGTGGGCAGAGTGACCCTCATTCAACCAATTAGAAGGAAGGACCCACCAAAGAAAGACCTAACAACAATCAAAACCCAAACACATCCAGAGAGTCAACATAAATGGCATAAAGGGCATCCCAAGAGCATCAAGTTCAGGAGATCAAGGAGACTGCACCACTGAATCTCACAGGTCTCCTACCACAGAGGATCACACCACAAAGTCAGGGAGTCAAAACAGATCAATTTAAGGAACAGAAACAAACAAAAAGAGTCTCACAAATAATTGGAAGACAAAGAACCAACCCTCAAACAAAAGGAAAGGAGGAATCCTCAGAAAGAATGCTAAATGAAATAGAGTCAAATCAACTATCAGATACTGAGTTCAAAACAATGGTTATAAGGAAGCTCAATGAGCTTGCTGACAATTACCAAAAACTACAGGTGAGTAATTAGGAACTTACTGGAAACTATATAAGAATGAAAAAGGACACAAGCTCTCAACAAGAGCCAAGACAAAATGAAGAATACAATTCGTGAATTGAAGAACACAGTAGAAGGAATCAAGAGCAGGCTCGATGAAGCAGAGCATTGAATCAATGACCTGGAGGACAAAGTAGAAAAAAATCTTCCAGAAAGAGCAAGAAAAGGAAAACAAACTAAAAAACAATGAAGAGGGGTTAAGGGAACTGCAGTACAACATGAAATGTAATAATATCCATATAATAGGGATGTCAGAAGGAGAAGAGCAACAAGGGATAGAAAACCTGTTTGAAAAGGTAATGATGGAAAACTTCTCTAATTTGATGAGAGAAAAAGTCACACAAGCCCAGGAATCACAGAGGGTCCCAATCAAGATGAACACAAAGAGGTGACTCCAAGACACATTATAATTAAAGTGAAAAATTCAAAGACAAGGAGAGAATCTTAAATGTAGCAAAGGAGAACCATCTAGTAACATACAAGGGAGCTCCAAAGAGGCTATCAGCTGATTACTAAACAGAAACACTACATGCCTGGTGGGAATGTCAAAAATATTCCAAGTAATGAAAAGGAAAAGCTTACACCAAGACTACTCTACCCAGCAAGGCTCTCATTTAAAATGGAAAACAAAATAGTGACTTTTCCAGACCAAAAAAGAAAAGACTAAAAGAATACATCTCCACTGAACCAGTGCTACAAGAGATGCCGAAGGGGATGCTTTATGAAGATGAATAAAAGACAAAGAGAGTGAGTGACACAGGTAGAAAGGGAGTAAAATGACAATGAATAAGTACCTATCAATAATAACATTAAATGTAAATGTATTAAATGCTCCAATCAAAATACATAGGGTAGCTGAATGGATAAGAAAACAAGACCCATACATATGCTACCCACCACAGAACAAAAAACCTACATAGACTGAAAGTGAAGGGTTGGAAAAAATATTCCAAGGAAATTGACTGAAAAAAAAAAAAAAGCTGGGGCATCAATACTTATATCAGACTAAATAGACTTCAAAACAAAGGCCATAAAAAGTGACACAAAAGGATACTTCATATTACTCAAGGGAAGAATCCATCAAGAAGACATACATATTATGAATATATATGAGCCCAATGTAGGAGAACCCAAATATATAACAAAAATATAGACAGCAACACAATTATTGTAGGGGATTTTAACACCCCACTGTCAACAATGGATAGGTCTTCCAAACAAAATGTCAACAAGGATATTGTGGAACTGAAACACTCATTACATCAAATGGACTTAATTGATATATATAGAACCTTTATTCCCAAAGAAGCAAAATACACATTTTTTTTCAAATGCACAAGGAATATTTTCAAAAATGAACCACATGATAGGACACAAAACATGCCTCAACAAATTCAAAAAATTTGAAATCATATCAAGCATTTTCTCAGACTACAAGGGCTTGAAACTAGGAACCAATCTCAAGGAAAAAAATTAAAAATATTCAAACTCATGGACACCAAATTGCATGCTATTAAACAATGAATGGATTAATAATAAGATCAAAGAAGAAATAAAAAATTTCTGGAAACAAATGAAAATGAATAGCTAACCACTATCTTTCTTGACTTTTCCAAAAAAACAAGAAAAGAGAAGAGTTCCAAACTATTTTTAAAAAGCCAGCATCATCCTAATCCCAAAACCAGATAAAGACACAACAAAGAAAGAAAACTACAGGCCAATGTTGCTGATGAACATGGATGCTAAAACCTTCAACAAAATATTGGCAAACCACATCCAGCAATACATGAAAAAGATCATACAGCATAATCAAGTGGAATTTATCCCAAGGATGCAAGGATGGTTCAATGTTTGCAAATCAATAAATGTAATACATCTCATAAACAAAAAGAAAGACAAAAATCACATGATCATATCAATATATGTAGAAAAACATTTGATAAGGTACAGTACCCATTTATGATAAAAACACTCAGTAAAGTGGGAATAGAAGGAGCATACCTCAACATAATAAAGGCCCTACACAAGAAACCTACAGCCAACATCATACTCATTGGTCACAAACTTCAAGCTTTCCCCCTAAGATCAGGAACAAGACAAGGATATCCGCTTTCACCACTTATACTCTACATAGTATTGGAAGCCCTAGACACAGCAATCACACACACAAAAAGAAATAAAAGGCATCTAAACTGGAAGGGAGGAAGCAAACCAGTCACTCTTCACAGATGATATAATTTTGTACATAGAAAATCCTATAGACTCCACCAAAAAACTACTCAATCTCATAAGTGAGTTTGGCAAAACAGCAGTGATACAAAGTCAATATTCAGAAACCTAAGGATTTTTGTATACCAGCAATGAAATATCAGAAACTTAAATCAGGAAAAAAATCCATTTCTTATAGGAACATGAAAAATAAAATACCTATAAATAAACCTTACCAAGGAGGTAAAAGACCTGTACTCAAGAAACTACACAACACTGAAGAAAGAAATTAAGGAAGACACAAATAAATGGAAGCATATGCTCTTTTCATGGATTGGAAGAATTAACATAATCAGAATATCCATACTATGCAAAGCAGTTTATAGACTCAGTGCAATCCCTATTAAAATAACAATGACATATTTCACAGGTATAGAACAAACATTTCAAAAATTTAATGGAACCATGAAAAACCCCGAATAGCCACAGAAATTTTGAAAAACAAGAAAAAGTAGAAAGGATCACAATACATGATGTCAAACTATATCACAAGGTCACTGTAATCAAAACAGTCTGGTACTGGCATAAGAACAGACATATAGACCAAAGAAACAGAATAGGGAGCTCAGAAATAAAACAATGTCTCTGTTGTCTAGTAATATTTGACAAAGGGGGCAGAACTATAAAATGGGGTAAAAATAGCCTCTTCAACAAATGGTGTTGGGAGATCTGAACAGCTACATGCAAAAAAAAAAAAATTAAACTCCATCTCCAATTTACTCCATACACAAAGACTCACTCCAGATAGATAAGAGACTTAAATATAATTCATGACATCATAAAATTCCTAGAGGAGACATAGGCAGCAATATCTCAGATATTCCATGCAGCGATATTTTCATTGATATGTCCCCTAAATCAAGGGACATAAAGGAAAGAGTAAACAAGTGGAACCTCATCAAAAGAAAAATCTTCTGCAAGGCTGAAGAAAACATCAGCAAAATGAAAAGGAAACTAACTGTATGGGAAATATATATTTGTTAATGGTACTTTGGACAAGGGTTTGAACTCCAAAATATATAAGGAATTCACATGACTCCACTCCAGGAAGTCAAACAATCTAATTAAAAAGTGGGCAAAGTAACTGAACAGACACTTCTCCAAGGAGTACCCACAGAGGGCCTACAGACATATGAAAAAATGCTTAGCATCACTAGCCATCAGGGAGATGCAAATCAAAACCACAATATGATACTACCTCACACCAATCAGAATGGCCATCATAACCAAATCAACAAACAATAAGTGCAGCAAGGTTGTGGAGAAAAGGGAACCCTAGTATACTGTTAGTGGAAATGCAGACTGGTCCAACCACTGTGGAAAAAAGTATAGAAACTCCTCAGAAGATGAAAACTAAAACTGCCTTTTGACCCAGCAATTCCACTGCTGGAATTATACCCTAAGAATACTGAAACACCAACTCAAAAGAACCTATGCACCTCAATGTTCATAGCAGCACAATTTACAATAACCAAGTGCTGGAAGCAACCTAAGTGCCCATCAGTAAAGAGTGGATCAAAAAATTGTGGTACATTACACAATGGAATATAATGCAGCAGAAAGAAAGGAGCTCCTACCCTTCTTGACAACATGGACAGAACTGGAGAGCATTATGCTAAATGAACTAAACCCAGCAGTGAAAGACAAATACCATATTATCTCACCTCATAGTGGAACCTAATCAACAAAAGAAAAAAGCAAGCAAAATATAACCAGAGACATTGAAATAAAGAACAAACTGATAGTAGGGGAGACTGGGAGATCAGAGGAGAGGTGGGAGGAGATAATGGGGGAAAGAATGGAAATGGTTATCAAGGAACAAATATAAAGGACCCATGGACAAAACCAAAAGAAGGTAAGATTGAGGATGGGTGGCATTGGTGGGTGGGGTGGGGGGAAGTGGTGGCAGGAAAATGGAAACAACTGTATTTGAACAACAATAAAAAAGTAAAATAAAAGAACTGATTAGGCACAAAATGTTTAAAAAACAGCATGAGACATTGTTCTATTTAATATCCAGCTATTGATTCAACAAAATGTTTGTATGGAGATAGCCTTTGCAGTTTTGTTTGAACACTAAAAAATGTTTTTTTTTCTTTAGAGAGTGTATGTGTGGGGATTATGTTCACAAAGGCCACATCCATCTCTTGGATTCAGATTTCTCATGTTGGGGGCAATAAAAACATTTGGTTCTTGAAATATATGACATATATTTATACTACTTTTAAAATTTACTCAAAGTTAGCAACTTAAATATAAGACCTGAAATCAGAAAACTCTTAGACCAAAAAGAAGGTAAATGCTCCTTGACATCCTCTTGTTAATGATTTTTTGGTTATGATACCAAAAGCACAGGCAACAAAAACAACAATAAACAAGTGGGGCTACATTAAATTAAAAAGCTTGTGTGCAGAAAAAGAAACAATTAACAAAAGGCAAACTACGGAATTAGAGAAAATGATTGCAAGCCAGTAATCTGATATGGGGTTAAATATCTAATATATATATATATATATTATGTAGTACATATACACTATCACACACACACACACACACACACACCAGGTCTGTCCAGAAGGTACTGAGTCATGTAATATGAAAAATAGAGACATTTATCAAAGAAGATACAAGGTACAAGAAACATTCTACATAGGACAATGAGATCTCAGTCCCCTTCCAGGTAGGCACATTGGGACCTCACACGGTTCTCCCACTTGCCATCAGGTGCTATGCTGTATTTTCCTGAATCTCATAGATGGTCTGAAATCTCTTCCCTTTCAAAGGTGATTTTAGTTTTGGGAAAAGCCTGAAGTCTCAGGGCACCAAATCTGAGCTGTAGGGGGATGACTCACCTGGGTGATTTGATGTTTTGCCAAAAAACTCTGCTCGAGATGTGATGCATGAGTGAACACATTGTCTCAATGAAGCTGCCAATCACCAGTTGTCCATAGCTGCAGCCCTCTGAATCATCCAAATAGTTTCCGCAGAAGAATGTTCAAGTTTAATGCAAAATCTGATGCAAATTCATTGCTCTACTCCCTCAGTAATTTTAAATGAAATAGCCACACAGTACACATGCTCAGTCAACTGCATCTGCCATCCCCTCGGACTAGTTCAGTAAAGTCATCACTGTTCACACATGTGCTTTCTAGTCCACTCTCCTTGGTTGCCAGGTTACGAGTGGTATAAATAGAGGTCCAGTTTCATTCTTTCAATGGTAAATATCCATTTTCTTCAGCACCATTTATTTTTTAAAAAGTCTTCCCATCAAGTATTCGTGACTTCCTTGTGAAATGTTAGATGACAGTATATACTAAAGTTTGTTTCTGGGTTCCCAATTCTCTTCTATTGGTCCCTGTGCCCATTTTTATGGCGGTGCCATACTGTTCTGATTACTATAGTCTCACAGTATAATTTGCAATAAGGAAGTGTGATGTCTTCAGCTTCATCTTTCTCAAGATTCCTTTGGCTATTCTAGCTCTTCTCAAGTTCCATACAAATTTTAGGATTGTTATATTATTAATTCAATTTATGGTGTGATTTTGCATTTTTTAAAAAATATGTTGGTCTCCCACAATATTGCAGATATTCATTTCTACTTATAAATGTTCTAATAATTTTATAGAAAGGTACTCTGTACTTGTTCATGAATGTTTATAAGATATTGATTGGAATTGACCCTTTAAACTTTAATGAGAAATTTTCTAAATCCTGCACTAAATACAAAAATTGATTACTAACTTATAATCGCAGGTCTTAGCAAAAAAAAAAAAAATACTGAGTATTAAAAAGATTTTGAAAAATAAACTAAATTTAAATTACTATAATTTTTTAATGGACTAACATTTTATTATGTTACTTGTAAATTATCACAATTACATGTAATTTATGCTTAATGGTATAAAAATATTTTTTTCTGGCCTTGGGGAGTAAAGTTACTCAGAAATGTAATTTGGGAACATCTAAGTAAATCCTATCTGGAAGACTGATTTAAAGAAATTCTTAGTTTAATATGGTTCATGAGACATATTCAATTTTTAATGCAGCTGGATGTTGCAGGATGAAATATTAAATATACATGTGCCATATATTGCCAATATTACCAAATAGCATTTCAACAACTGGGTGGTATGTGTTTGTTAAATGCCATGTTAAGTAGATTATGAAAGGTATTTGTTTCTCGAAATGTACATTATCAAGACTATCAATAAATAGTTGTTTGCGGTAATTGCAAGTGTTTGGTCAAGTATTTTAAGATAAACTAACCTATTAATTAAATATATTTTGGGCAAGAACTTCAGGTAAAATTTAATAATAAGGGGTCCAAGATGGTGGAGGAGTGAGTAGAAGTTACACTAACCTCCTCCTAGGATCAATTGGAATTATAAATAAATTGCAGAGAAATCATCCAGAATAACCAACTGAACACAGATCAAGAGAAGCCTTATAACCACCGACAGAGAGAAGAAACATCTTCAACACAACATGACTGGTAGGGAGTGTGGAGGAGACACACAGGGCTGGCTGGGTGCCCATGGGCAGCAGGCAAAGTGCTAGAGGGATATTTAAGTGGTCAAGATGTTTCCCCTGAGAAGCATGGGGTCTAAACCCCAAACTGGGCTCCCCAGCCTACAGCACCAGAGCCATAAAAGTGCACAGATAACATCCAGCTGCAAAAAGTGGCAGGGTTACTCTCTGCCAGAGACTGATGGCTGGAGATGTAGGGAGGTGTTTAGAAGGATAACATATACATTGTAGCCAATGGACTTGATATAAACTTAGAGAATCACCACAACAGCTTATACTTAAACAATCTCAGTGATTGATGCTGCATAAATCATGCAGAATTTACCTGAGCACCTTATAACATTACCAAAGATATTCAAAGATAAGGAGGACTTACCACATTGTCACTGCTTTCTTTTATTCCAGCTAAAGAAACTTTGTGCCATACATCTAAAAATCATCTCGACTGACAGCCTTACAGAGTTAGAAACTGGTTCATAATTTGATGTGATTATTAACCTTTTTTTTTCTTGTTTTCATAGACATACACCTTAGTAAATACCTGATTGCTTCTTTACACAATATAGGTCTCATTTTAGAAAACCTGTCTGTATCACTGCCTCCTGAAATGAGACGTAACAATTTAATAGAACTGACTTATTTTCAGGACTACATAATTGAGTCAATGAAACGTACGAGGGGGACCCCCCCAAAACAAGGATTTATTCATAAAACATTGTGTATTTATTCTTACACGTTTAAACTTCAGTCACCTTCAAAGTATTCTCTATTTGATGCAATTACACCTATCCAGACATTTTTCCACTGCGCAAAACAGTGTTTGTATTTGGCAATTTTGATGCCTTTTAGTGCTTCTGCCATTTTTTGGTTGTTGTTTGTTTCACTTCTTCTGCATCAGCAAGACATTTCCTTTTCAGGGTTTTTTCATCTGGGGAAAGAAACGAAAAGGCCCTTGGGATGAGATCAGGTGAGTAAAGAGGATGGGGCACAGGGGTCATTCCATTTTTAGTCAAAAATTGCTGAACACTCAGCATGGTGGTGAGGTGTGCTTGTAAATCACCCATCATGAAGCTGAAAAATGCATTGAGTCTTCAAAAAAATTCACTGAAGCCAAACACAATGTTTCATGACAATGCCAGTTGGTACACTGATTCAGATGGGTTCCTAGAATACTCACCTGTACTACAAGGATCCTGCCCTCCAGAAGATAATTCTGTTTTTTTTTTCAGGTCCCATCTCATAGAAGAAAAACAAATCTTTCATTTTTAATTGAAATCTTAATTTCAATTAGAAATTGTCAAATTACAGTGATATAAGCAATATAATTAGTTCACTTTTAGTCTACTACATTTACTTCCCCTTCAAAATAAAGGGAGCTGGTAAGTGAAGATATGATTACTTATTTTTATCTTTGAATATTTAGTTTTATTTTCCTCTTTAGCCACAAGTTGATAGAACAAAATTATATATAATATATAAATAACATGTAAATATATATGGATTTATAAATATGTATGTTTATATATTAATATATTATATAAATATAACTATATAATAAATGTATTAAAACATTTACTAAATATATTTATAATATACCAGGTATAT
Organism: Tonatia bakeri; assembly: GCA_004024845.1. Taxonomy (NCBI): domain Eukaryota; kingdom Metazoa; phylum Chordata; class Mammalia; order Chiroptera; family Phyllostomidae; genus Tonatia; species Tonatia bakeri. Next base: position 34,339 of record PVIA01009970.1, on the reverse strand, counting down.
AAGATATATGATAATAAATATATGTATATTGGAGGGAAAATGCATGAGAAAAAGTATCCTTTACAAAATAAAATGTGTATAAAAGTCATGGAAGATACTAGAAATGGAAACTCCAGTAATAGTACACTTCATGAGAAACACTTTAAAATTGTCTTTAATAGCTTCATAACATATATTTTCAGTTTTCTAGTAGTTTTCATTTAATTGAGGTGAAATGATAATTTTACATTTTATGAGATAGCTGGCAATAACAATTCCACACATAGCAGTGATTACAGTATAGGCTTCATAGTCTGAAAACATAAAGTACCAGAGAAGGAAGTGGTTCATTCATATCAAAATTTTTCTAACTCCACACAAGAAAGGATTTATTTATTTTTATTGTTGTTCAAGTACAGGTGTCTACATTTTCCTGCCACCACTTCCCCCACCTCCTATGCTGGATCCTACTCCCCTTTGGCTTATCCATGTGTCCTTTACACATGTTCCTTGATGACCATCCCCTATTGTTTCCCCATTACCCCCCTCTACCTTCCTTCTGGCTACTGTCAGTTTGTTCTTTATTTCAATGTCTCTGGTTATATTTTGCTTGCTTGGTTGTTTTGTCGATTAGGTCTCACTTATAGGTGAGATCACACGGTATTTGTCTTTCACCACCTGGATAATTATACTAAGTACAATACTCTCCAGTTCCATCCATGCTATCATGAAGGGTTGGAGCTCCTTCTTTCTTTGTGCTGCATAGATGAGCATTTTATTCATGTGTCTATGAGTCCTCTGCATGTCCTCCTTGGAGAAGTGTCTGTTAAGATCCTTTTTCCATTTTTTTAAATATTTCATTTATTTATTTTCAGAAAAGAGAATGGAGGGAGAAAGAGAGAGAAAGAGACATCAATGCATGGCTAACTCTTGTGAGTCCCCAAGTGGGGACTGGCCCACAACCCAGGCATATGCACTGACTAGGAATCAAACCAGTGATCTTTTGGTTTGCAGGCCTGCACTCAATCCACTGAAACACACCAGCCAGGGCCCTCTGTCCATTTTTCAATTGGATTGTCTGTCTTTCTTGTGTGGAGTTATGTGAGTTCTTTCTATATTTTGGACATCAAATTCTTCTCCAAAGTATCATTGGCAGTCGCGTTTTCCCATACGGTTGGTTCCCTTTTCATTTTGTTGATGTTTTCTTTAGCTGTGCAGAAGCTTTTTAATCTGATGTAGTCAAATTATTTGTTTCCTCTATATCTGTTGCCCTAGGGGATGTATTGGTGAAAATACTGATGCATAGGAAATCTGAAATTTTTCTGAGTATGTTCTCCTCTAACCTTTATGGTGTCATGACATATATTTAAGTCTTTTATCCACCTTGAGTTTATTTTGATGTATGGTGTAAGTTGGTGATTTAGTTTGTTTATTTCTTCTTCTTCTTCTTCTTCTTCTTCTCCTCCTCCTCCTCCTCCTCCTCCTCCTCCTCCTTCTCCTTCTTCTCCTTCTCCTTCTCCTCCTCCTCCTCCTTTTTTTTTTGCATGAATCTGTCCAGCAATTTTTTACTCTATTTTATGTTCCTGCCTCTTTGTCAAATATTAACTGATCTTATTGACATGGGTTTATTTCTGGGCTCTCTATTCTGTTTCACTGGTCCCATTTGAATGCCTTTTATTTCTTTTTCTTGTCTGATCACTGTGGCTACAAATTCCAATATTATGTCTAATAAGAGAGGTGAAAGCAGACATACTTGTCTTGTGCCTAATCTTAGGAGGAGAGATTTTATTTTTTGCCAATTGAGTATGAAGCTGGCTGTAGATTTCTCACAGGTGGTCTTTACTATGTTGAGGTATGCTCCCTCTGGTCCCACTTTGCTGAGTGTTCTTATCATAAATGGTTGCTATACCTTATCAAATGCTTTTTTCCGCATCTATTGATATAACCATGTAGTTTTTGTCTTTCATATAGTTTTTGTGATGTATTACATTCATTGACTTGCATACATTGTACCATCCCTGGGATGAATCTCATATGATCATGGTTTATGATCTTTTTAATATAATGCTGTATTTGGTTTACCAATATTTTGTTAAGGATTTTAGCATCTATGTTCACTAGTGATATTGGCCTTTAGTCTTCTTTCTTTGTTGCATCTTTATCTGGTTTTGGAATTAGGATAATATTGGCTGCGTAAAAAAAGTTTGGGAGGCTTATCTCTTGTTGGATTTTTTGGAATAGTGTGAGAATAATTAGGGTTACTTTTTCCATAAATATTTGCTATTTCTTTAAAGTTAAAACACGGGTAACAAAAACAAAGAAATAGAACTACATTCAACTAAACAGCTGCATAGGAAAGGAAACAGTAAATTGAAAAGTTAACCTACAAAATGTGAGAAAGTATTGCACACCACATATCTGGACACTAAGGGGTTAACATCCAAAATATATTAAAAAAAAACTCTTACAACTCAATAGAAAAAAGCAAAGAATCCAGTTCAAAATGGGCAAAGGTCCTGACAAGATGTCTTTCTAAAGAAGATATACAAATGTCCCATGGATATGTGAAAACAAGTTCAACATCACTAATTATAGAAATGCAAATCAAAGCCACTATGAGATATCAATTTATACCTGTTAGGATGGTTATCATCTAAAAGACAAAAGAAAACAAATATTTGTTGGAATGTGGAGAAAACAGAACTCTTCCTTATACACTGTTGATGGGAATGTAAAATGGTACAGTAATTATGGGAAGCATTCTGGTGTTTGCTCAAAAAATTAAAATCTGAACTACCACGTAATTCAGCAATTCACTTCCTGGGCTGAGATCTGAAGAAACTGAACCCAGTATCTTGAAGAGATATCTGCACACCCATGCTTACTGCAGTATGCTTTACAATAGCCAAAGGTGCAAGTAACCCAAATATCCATGGACAGATATACATATACAATGGAATATTATTCAGTGTTAAAAATGAAAAAGTTGACACATGCTACCACATGGATGATCCTAGTAGACATTATACTTAGTGAAATAAGTATGTCACAAAAGGACAAATTCCACATGATTCTAACTATATGACTTATCTAGATTAGTTAAACTCATAAAAACAGAAAGTAGAACGTTGATTGACAGGGGCTCAGGGTAGGGACAAATGAGGAGTTGTTGATTAATAGATATAAAAAATTCTGGAGATTGAATGCACATCAGTGTGACTATACTTAACACCACTGATCTGCACACTTTAATAAGCATTTAAGATGGTAAACTTTATGTGTATTTTACCACAATGTTAAAGTACTCTTAAACATCAAGACCAGTAAGTTTAAATTGTGTTCAGGGATAGCATATGTTGCTAGCACAACAAGGTGATAAAATTGCTTGAACACTTATTTTGTGTTGTTCACACTAAGCATCAACACTTTTTTCCTGTATTATGCATTATTTTGTTGAATAAAATTACTGCTAAATCAAAGTTTCGAACAGTAATTAGAATTATCAAGTCATCTAATCTAAAGTAAAAGGTACCATAGTGAGCCACATTCTCCAATGGAATAACCCATTACCTGAAAAGAGCATGGCATGTTACACACTGCTACAGTTCTTCCTGACCCATAGAATGAATTTTTAAGTATATTTTATTGATTATGCTATTACACTTTTCCCAATTTTCCTCCCTTTATCCCCCCTTCACCCTGTACCTCCCAACCTCCCAGCATCCCCCACTTAGTTCATGTCCATGGATTGTACATATAAGTTCTTTGAGTTCTCTGTTTCCTATACCATTTTTGACCTCTCCTCATCTATTTAATCTCTACCAATTATGTTTTATATACCCTGTACCATTCCTCCCCTCCACCTCCCCCTGAAAACCCTCCATGTGATATCCACTTCTCTGATTCTGTTCCTGTTCTAGTTGTTTGCTTAGTTTTTGTTTTCATTGTTTTTCCTTCTTTTATTTTTTAGGTTCATTGATTGATAGTTGTGAGTTTGTTGGCATTTTACTGTTCACAGTTTTGATCTTCCTTTTATTAGATAAGTCCCTTTAACATGTCATGTAATAATAGCTTGGTGATGATGAATTCCTTTAACTTGACCTTATCTGGGAAACACTTTATCGTCCTTCAATTCTAAATGATAGCTTTGTTGGATACAATATTCTTGGATGTAGGTCATTGCCTTTAATGACTTTGAATATTTTTCCAGCCTCTTCTTGCCTGTAAGGTTTCTTTTGAGAAATCAGCTGATACTCTTATGGGAACTCTTTTGCAGATAACTCTTTCCTTTCATCTTACTGCTTTTAAGATTCTCTCCTTATCTTTAATCTTGGGTAACTTAATTATGATGTGCCTTGGTGTGTTCCACCTTAAGTTCAATCTCTTTAGGGCTCTCTGGGCTTCTTGGACTTCTTGGAAGTCTATTTCCTTTACCAGACTGGAGAAGTTTTCCTTTATTATTTGTTCAAATCAGTTTTCAATTTCTTTCTGTTGTTGTTCTCCTTCTGGCATCCCTACGATTTGGATATTGGAACATTTCAGGTTGCCGGAGAGGTTTGTAAGCCTCTCTGCACTTTTTTGAATTCTTGTTTCTTCATTCTGTTCCACTTGGATGTATATTTATTCCTCTTGTTCCAAATCATTGATTTGAGTCCTGGTTTCTTTCCCGTCACTGTTGGCTCCCTGAATATTTTTGTTTTATTTCCTTTTAGGTATTTTTTATTTGTTCTTTCATTTTTTGACCAAGCTCAATCAGTTCTGTGAGCATTTTGATTACCAGGGCTTTAAATTCTCCATCAGATAGGTTGACTATCTCTTTATCACTTAGCTCTCTTCCTGAGGTTTTGCTCTGTTGTTTCATTTGGGCCATGTTTCTTTCTTTGCACACCTAATAAATTGTAAGGGGACAGGGCCTTAAGTATTCACCTGAGCAGGCAACCCTCTTTGTTGCTCTGCAGCTCTGCCTGTGAGGGAGGGGCCAGAGAGGGAACAATGCAGCTCACCTGCTTGTCTCTAGTGTACTTTCCAATGATCTCATGTGAGACTGGGAGTTTCTTCCACCATGGCAACTGCCCATAGTCCACAGACAGCTTTGAGTCTCAGTTTCTCCTTAAGTCAGCTCCACCCACGCAGTCCACTGCCTTGTTGCAGGTTCTCAGCCAGTACCACTCAGGAGGTAAGCCACCTCACAGCTGTTTCTCTCCATCTGCCACCTTACTGGTCTCATTCTGTTTGACTGTTTCTTTAAAGCCTCAGTTGTCAGAGTTCCATGCAGTTTGATTTTCTGGCACTTCTGGTTGTTTATTGATTTTAGATTGGTTGTTATTCTCCTTTTGCTTGTGCGAGGAAGCAAAAGGTTTCTACCTATGCCTCTACCTTGGCAAGAACTTCAGAATGACTTTTTAAAAAAAATAGCCAAGTAGGTCAGTGGGAGCTAAAAGAAATTTCTGATATGAATCCATGTATATATGGATTAGTATATAATAAAAGATGTGTTTTGGTTCTGTCAGCAAAGGGTAGTTTATTTATAAATGATGCTGGGATATGATGTGGAGATGTGGAGAAAGGGGAATCCTTTTGCACTGTTGGTGGAAATGCAGACTGGTGCAGTCACTGTGGAAGGCAGTATGGAGATATTTGAAAAAATTAAAAATGGATCTGCCTTTCAACTCAGCTATCTCATTTCTGAGAATATATCTGAAGGAACCCAAAATATCTTTCAGAAGAACATAAACACCACTATTCTCATTGCAGAGTTATTTACAATTGCCAAGATATGGAAGCAGCCCAAGTTTTCATCAATAGATGAGTGGATAAAACAACTATGGGACATTTACACAATGGAATACTACTTGGCCGTTAAAAAGAAGAAAATTTTACCCTCTGTAACAGTATGGATGGACCTGGAGAAAATTATGCTAAGTGAAAGAACCCAGTCAGAGGGAGACAAATACCATATGATTTCACTCATATGTGGAATCTAATGAACAATTTGAACTAACAAGGAAAATGGGTACAGACTCATAGATGGAGAGCGGGATGACAGCTATTGGTGTGTGGAGGTTACGGGGTGGAGGGATTGAGCAAAAAGGAGAAAAGACTCATGGACATGGACAACAGTGTGGTGATTGCTGGGGGAGGGAGGTATAAGGGGACTAAATGATAATGGAAAAAATAAAGGATTAAGAAAAATGAAAAAAGAAAATCACTAAAGACACAACCCAGTCATAAACAATACACTGAAATAAATGTGTGACATATGTGTAAGAGGAAGTTTAATATATCCTGTAACAGTAAATCAAAGAAGTGAATAGAACAATGCAAAACGAACAGATAATTCCCAGAAGAGAAAATACCAATGTTCAATAAATATTTGAAAAATTCTTATACTTCATTTTTTGTGATGCAAAATGAAGAAATAACAATGAAAGGAAACAAAATCTCCTGCTAGTAAAAATGTGGGTGGAAAGAGTCATTCACACATGTACATGTGTTTATGTGTGTGTATGGAGGGGTTTTAATTGCTAAATACTTTTAATGAAATAGTTATGGTAATATCTGGTATATTAAGAATATACATATTCTTTTACTCAGAATACTCTCTTTGGGGAATGACTCCTTTGGGAATAAAAACATTAATGCACAAAGGTAAATTTACAAAATGTTTATTTTAGCTTTATCTGTATTGTCAAAAAACTGAAACCTCACTGGAGGCTCACTAGAAGGGAAAGTATTAATTAAATAAAATACGATACATTCCTGCTATCAGTTATCATGCAACTACTAAAAACAATTATATATATGAATGACTTGGATGGATGTTCATCATCTAGTGAGAAAAAACAAGTCACAGAGTAAATTATTGCACTTTTGTGAAAACAAGCAGTAACTACTCATTTCTATTTATATAGCACCGTATTCATCAAAGGAATGGAGAAATGACTTTTTCATTATACATTTTTATAGCATATATATTTTTGCAATTATACTTTAAAATAAATACAATTAAATTTGTGACATTTGTCTTTATGGTCTATTTTTTAAAGATAGAATTATATTTAATAAATTTAACTTCTAGGTACTCTCATCATAGTTCAACATTTCTCCAACGAAGAAATGTGTTTGGGGTATATGCAAATCATCTGGGAAGGTTTTCTGTCTTTGCATTTTTAAGAGTAACTTCCTCCCTCCTTTTCTCACTTCAACCATTTTCAGGAGTAAAGAGTCCAAGTTGGCTGGGCATGAGTATATTTTAAGTTTCACAAGTGTTTTTCTGATATGTCCCCTCTCCCACTCTGCCCCATCACCTGGATAAGGACTACTGAATTTATAGCTATTGAGACCTTGATTGAAGTCAAAATTTATGGCTAGATTTTAATCAAAGAATGTATTTTCTTAAATAAGAAAAGTTATGTCCCACTCATAGGTGAGGTCATATGGTATTTGTCTTTCACCATGTGTCTTACATCACCTAGCATATTGCTCTCCAGTTTCATCCATGCTGTCCAAAGGTAGGAGGTCCCTCTTTCTTTCTGCTGTGTAGTATTCTATTGTGTAAATGAGTGGATAAAAAAAAAACTATGGTACAAGCAAACAAAATATGACCCAAGACATTGAAATTAAGAACAAACTGATGGAAACCAGAGGGTGGGGGGAGAGGGATAATGGGGAAAATAGGGGAAGGGTCATCAAGGAACATGTATAAAGGACACATGGACAAAGCCAAAGGAGGTAGGTTTGAACAAGGGAGGCAGGGATGGGTGGGGCAGAGGGCCATGGTGGGTTGAAAATGGAGATAACTGTACTTGAGCAACAATTAAAAAAAAGAAAAGGCATGTCTTATTTTTTTTGTAAAGTGGAGTAATTCTCTTCAGGAAAAGAATGCCTTACCGTTTCCACAAATTTGTTTTGTAATTTTGTTCTCCACAGGATGCTATAGTATTTTAAAAAGCATTATAGGAGAAATACTTTTTAAGAATTAACTAAATAAATCACAGGAATTTTTTCTGTATCTTTTCTTAGTAAAGTTACCTTCAACACTTCTCAATACTTAGTAGTTGGCACCGTATGAAAACAGACCTCTGACTCCCTTGTAGGGTTTATAGTCTCTGCATCATTGATTCTTACCAATCTTTTACTCACCACTTCCTTTATACTCTTCCTGCCTTCTGACCTGAACGAACATCCCATCCTGCCTGTTTACAGCCTCTCCTCATTCAATTGAAATGAAGTCAGGCCTGATGTTTCACAACGATTTTCAAGATCTGATCTTTGCCCTTTCCCACTGATTATGGCTCATACTTACCTACCTAACTACCTTGGTTCTAGGTACATTGTGAAATATACCTTGCCCATTCAAACAAGTTTCTAAAGTCTTCTCAAGCTGGATATCTTACACAACCACCTTTACTGGATTGGTCTCAGGCCCAAAACTCGTGTCTAGACAAATATGACATTTGGGTAGCTTAGAGTTGGTGGCCCATGTTAGTAACTCTGAAAAAGAGGAACTAGAACTTCTCTTACCACTAGATCTTATGATTATCAATTCCTTTCCAGATAAGGAGCAATTCATTACATCTAAGAACAATTTTCTCAAGAAAGAAAGGGCCCAGATCACCTGCACAATTCCATGCAAAGCTGGCTCACACTGCAGATAGAAAGATATATTTTTAGGAATGAATAAGTTAAGTTTAGGTGAAGAAGGAAAGAAAAAAACGTTAAAAGGATTTGGAGTTAGGGAAGAGCCTCAGCAGATCAGGAGAATCCTTCTTTCTTTAGGGTGAGGGATGGACTTGGGGGTCAGAGATTACCTCTCAAGGCTGCTAACTAAAGGAGCAGAAGCCAAACTTCAGAGAACAAAATAGAGCACAGGAGTTCAACTGATTCTCCAGATGTCATCACTAAGTCAAAGGAAGAAGGAACCTGCCAACCAGCGATGGTGACTTTAAGGCCTCTGGAAGTTTCTTTGTTGTTTGCGGTTCTTACACACATTAGCTCTGCTGTGTGCCCTGGGGTTTGTTTCCCTGCCTGATCCAGAGTGAAGCCCTTGAAGCAGGGTGGTGAGTGTGTGAGCTATCTGGAGCCCAGGAAGGGAGAAGCTGGGGTGGCAGTGGCCCCCTCGGTAGCCATACTTCTGAGGAAGCAGTCCTGAAGTGCAGAGTAGAAGGTGGCAGCTATGAAGAGGGAAGAAAGCAGGGTGATGTGGCTTAACCAAAGGGAGGGAAGGAAAGCATAGGGGACCATCTAGTTCTGAGAGGGGCCTGGGATACTGAGTAGAAGAAAGGCTCCCAGGGTGTCCAGGCCAGGCCCTGATGGTCAAGAAGAGGTTAAGGTCCCCAAGAGGCCTCTGTTGGCGAGGCCCCTGCCCTCTGAAACCAGGAGGGGCCTAATTGCCACCAAAAAAGTTCCCATCAGTGCAGCTCCACCCAGTGTTGTGCCTTTGTGAGCAGAGAACAAAATGTGGGCGCCCCACCTGTAGTCTCTGTGCCCACAGGGTTATGATTCAGTGGGAGGATTCTCCAGCTGGGAGCCAGCCTCTCTCTGGGACACAGTTTCTTGACCTTCCAACAGTGATTCTAAATTCTGTGTGTCACAAAACTTAATGTGGACCTGATGACAGGTATGAGAAAATTCACCAGAATTGCTTTTATTTATGATTCAATGGTTTTTATTTTCACAGAACTTTATGCCCTTCCCATGAACTCCCAAATTAAGAATGCTACTCTAGACTCATAGATACAGAGAACAGACTGGCAGCTGTCAGAAGGAAAGGGTTTGAGAATCTGGGTGAAAAACATGAAGGGATTAAGAAAAAAATACTCATAGACAGAGACAACAGTATGGGGAGTACCAGAGGGAAAGGAGGGTGGGGAAAGATAGAAGAGGGTAAAGGGGGGATACATGGTGATAAGAGACTTGACTTTGGGCCCTGGCCAGGTAACTCAATGCTAGAGCATCATACCAATATTTCAAGGTTTCAGGTTTGATTCCTGCTCAGGGCACACCCACCAGTCAACCAATGAATGTGCAAAGTGGAATAATAAGTTGATATCTCTCTTCTTTCTTTCTTTCTCTAATATTAATAAATTTAATTTTTAAAAGATGATTTTGGGTGGTGAACGCAATGCAATATACAGATGATGTATTATAAAATTGTACACTGGAAACCTATATTATTTTATTAACCGATGTCACCAAAATGAATTCAATTAAAAAAGAAAAACAAAACAAAACAAAAACCTGCTCTATTCTCTCCTAACTTGCGGTTACAGTATACATTGTGTGTCATGTGCCCCTGTGACCACTAGATGACGACAGAGACCGGGCAGGACACCTTGCCTTCTCTTCCAGGGCTAGTAATAACCTTTTCATAGGCTAAGTTTGTTCTCATTCAATGGGTGAAATGACCTCTCAGGACAAGCCACTGCCCCATATCTTCCCCTCACCTCTCTCACACATTTCTTTTTTGAGTAAATGGAAGCTGAAAACAAATTCCTGCTCACCTGTGGGAAGTTCTATCTTTGCAATTCTCTCCCCTCCCTGATTACAGAGTATTGAAAGAATATTTCCTCCAATAAAAGTGGTTAGGATAGGTGCTGCAAATATAGCTATCTTTTGCTGCCCTATGCTCCCTATACCTACTGCATCTCTTCTTCACGTGATAGGGAACAGAGTGGGGGGCTGGTTCTCCCTTGACCCAGCACAACTCAACCAACAAATAGGAGTACTGTAGGTTTGGCTAAGTACATGGGTCACATCTTTGAGCTAGCTAGTTACTTATCCTCTCTGTGCCTACAATGAGGAGGGAGTACAATAGTACCTCCTTCAATGGGTTATCAGTATGGGAATAAAATAAATAAATATTTCTGAAATACTTATGACAATATCTGACACATATTATACACTCAGTACATGTTAGCTATTCTAATTTGTCTTCTTTGAAACTCATAGTAAAGTCTCAGTAATTATCTCTTTTTTTTTTGGCCTTTTGCATTTAAAGCTGTTAGTTTTTGACTGTGGACTTTTTATCTGGCTTCATCATGTATGTCTGACAGTTAGTTCCTAACTGATTTTTGGTTCTAGTTTTCTAGAAATCCCAGGTGTTGGTGTCACTGCTGTTATGCTCTGGGCAGAGACAGTCCTGACAGTGTATTACTTGTGTTCCAGTGTTCTCTGGGAATGTATGATAAAAACTAGAAACTCCCTCAACTTACATATTTGAAACAATCCCCTATGATGTAAATATTTGATCCTGGGTGCAGAGTGTAAGGCCCATCCTTAATTTTAAAATGTTGTTTTGGGGACTCTAGTTAGTCTTCCACTCAGTAGGTACAGTGCCCTACTCAGGCAAGTACACAGTTTTGTTTGACTGAGAACTTCCACAACTCCCAGAAGCCCTCATTCAACTATTTTTCTACCCCCCAAATCAGAATTGTCTTAAATGCTCTGTATGTTAGTTATGTTTAGTTACTCATGGTCCTAGTTGAACCACAGGTATAGGAGAATTGTAATGAAGGTAGTCCCATATGGGAAGAGCTTCAGTACATTAGGTACTTTCCTCCAAAAGCCAGTCTGCAGGCCCATTGTATAGCTCAATAAACTAAAAGCTTTCAACTGTATTGCATAATCAACCAGGTGTGTCCATGCAATAATTTGTCTGCTTATAAATTAAATATAAATTCAAAAACAAAATACAACTAGATGTTCTAATGAATGTATCTCAAAAATAATTTCTTTAAATAGAAGAACAAGTCCTTGTGCTAAGAACTTGCTTGTAAAGATAAGACTTACCAAATAGTGTAAAATTGGGTTGGGCCATTATATTTGCATCTCCCAATGTCTGAAGCCACCCTCCAAAAATCCATGACACACCTTCAGATTTTTGTCATAATATTTGAGGTAATGCATATCAACCTTCTCTTTTAAAACAAACTTTTAAAAAAAGATTTTTAATTTATTTTTAGACAGATAGAAAGGGAGGGAGAAAGACAGGGAGAGAAACATCAATGTGTGGCTGCCTCTCACACACCCCCTACTGGGGACCTGGCCTGCAACCCAGGCATGTGCCCTGACTGGGAATCAAACCAGCAATACTTTGGTTCGCAGACTGGCACTCAATCCACTAAGCCACACCAGCCAGGGCTGAAAACAACTTTTAAAAAGCTGGAAAAATGTTAAACAATAACTTTTTTATACAATTGAAAAGCTGAAAAGGAAATAAAGTGTTACTTGGCTAGAATACAGAGAAAATGAAGACTTAGAAAGATAAATGAGAATTGGAGAACACTTTTGCGGTGTGAATATTTTCTCTATCAGAAAATAGCTTTGACATCTTCATAGGACAAGACAAATACAAACTAAAGGTCAAGATATATATGCAGGGAATCCTGAGCCTTAAAATCTAGTGTTGTCCCCAACTGAGAGTATCCTCAATAATCACCCAAATATTTCATTTGACAAAGTCAAATGAAGATCCGCTCTAGAGGAATGTGACTCCTCCCTTACCTAAAGTTATCGCTACAGATAATTGTTAAAGTATGATGCCCAAAATTACCAAACACATAAACAAATAAGGTACCAAAGGAAAGGACAAGCACAAAAACAGATGAAAAAGAGACATACAACATTGTAGTTAATGGAGTTATTAGAACTAGACCATAAAATGACTTTGCTTATCATGTTTAAAGATATAAAATAGGAAATTCCACTTCTGGTGAGTGTAGAATAGCAGAGACCAATTTATTCTCATGCTTGAATAACCACAAACAACAAATAAATGAAACAATGGTTATCATGACACTGGACATGAGGTTACACAGAATAGTGACCCTTAAAGATGGATAACAAACAATGTATTCCCACAATCAGCCCAGCTCACTGTCTTGAAAGAATTTTCAGGTCTTATCAGTAGGGCCTAGTGGACTCCCCAAGTTGCGGAGATGACAAGGAGTGTTGGGAAGAATGTAGTGACTGATGTTTGCTAGCAGAGCACCAGGCAGGGGATTGCATGAAGGGAAAACTTAGAAGATATGCAAGGATACATATGTGTGGTGTATGAAATTACCCAGGACTAAGGAAAATGTTATGGAAAAGGACAAGAGAGAACTGCACCCAGCACTCATACAGGGCTAAGAATAGAACCTATTTCTGCCTGCCAAACTTGAAACTATCAAAATTCAGAAACATTGGATAGAATACTCAGAAAGTTCTTGCCTTAGTTGTGGGGAATAACCTAACAAATTCAAAAAACCAAACTGTTTCCAAATAACTAAACTGTATTTCAGTGAAAATGTCAAAAACATATAAAGAAATATAATAATATCCAGTATCCAATAAGTAAAAGTCACAATATTTGATATCCAATAAAATGTTACAGGCATAAAAAGAATCAGGTCAATAGGACCCATAATAAGTGAGAAACCAATAGAAATTGACCTTAAACTGACAGAGATTTTAATCATGGAAGAAAAAGAAGTTGAAACAACTATTATAACTATATGTCTGTGCTCAAAAGGATAAAAAGACATGCAATATATTAAAAAGCCCAAATCAAAATTTCATAAATGACTTCTGATTTCAAAGCATGTGTGGTCAGAGAATACACTTCATATGATTTCAATCCTCTTAAATCTGTTGAGCCTAGTTTTGTGACCCAACAAATGGTCTTCCCCTGAGAGTATTCCATGTGTACTTGAGAAGAAATTTTGCTTTGAAATTAGAAATCAACTGTAAAAGGGAAGTAAACAACCCCACAAATAGATGAAGATTTAAAAACATACTACTAAAAATAGGTTTTTAAAAAAAAGATATAGGTGAGATCAAAAGATATATTGAGATTTGGGGGTTGGCAAGATGGCAGAGGATTGACTGGAAGCCACACTAACCTCCTCCCAGGACCAATCTAGAATTACAATTAAATTGTGAAGGAATTACCCAGAACAAACACCTGAACAATAGTGAGAGAGAAGTCTTATAACCTCGGACAAACAGAAGAATCATCTTCAGCATCAACTGTCTGGTAAGGAGAGCAGTGGAGACTCAAGAAGGCTGGCTGGGCACCCACAAGCAGCAGCTAAATTGCTGGTGGGATAATTGAGCAGCTGGTTGGATCACCCTGAGAAGTGTGGGTCTAAACCTGAAGCTGGGATCCCCAGACTTGAGCACCAGAGCCAAAAATGTGCATAGATAACAACTGGCAGTGAAAAGTGGCAGGGTTGCTCTCTGCCAGAGACAGATGGCTAGGGATGCAAAGAGCTGTTTAAAGGTCTAATACACAAATTTTAATTTGCAGCCACTTACCCAGGGCTCTGGCAACAGCAGGGGCAGAGTGGGTTGATGACTACTGAGGAGAGACTGGGGACGGAGGCTTTGGGGAGAGAACTGATGGAGGACCCCCCAGGATCCCAGTGTGGAGTCATCACCCATATGGCATCAGCCATCATGTTCAGGCAGAACACTCCCCTCCAAGCAGCAGCAGCCTAAGGGTAAATAATAACCCCTGTTCCAGGAGAGATTCTGCCCCAACCTATGGGATTAAGCCTCCCAGCTGAGTGCAAAGTGAATGGATTAACAACTGATGGAGACAGCCACAGACAGTAGATTCCTGCCTAAGGTCAGTCAGGATCAACATCTCACATCACCAGAGGGGAATCCAGAAAGAAAAAACAGTGGCAAATACGAGAGGCTACAAAGACAAAATCCACTGTGGATTTCTCCAATATTAGTGATATTTTCTTTCCTGCATAGTTTTTTAACATTCATTTCTTGTCCAGCAAGTTGGTGCATATGAGTCACTAAAATTTATACTATAGTTTACTTTTCTCCTTTCTTAAAATAGTGTTAATCTCTTTACACCCTTATTAATACTGGTTCACTTGCTTTTGATAATGGGATTGCGGGATAAGGGAAAGATTTTTGTGGTGTGGGCTTGTTCCCTGGGTTTCGTAGTTTTGTTCTGGCAGTACCTGCACAATGGAATACAAGACATGGTGGGCTGAGTGACTCTTAGTCTACTAGCTGGAGGGAAGGATCCATCAAAGAATGACCCAACAGCAATAAAAACTAATTATATCCAGAGAGCCAACATAAACAGCATCCCAAGAGCATCAAGTTCAGGAGATCAAGAAAACTGCATCACTGAATCTCACAGGTCTCCTACCATAGAGGATCACACCACAAACTCACAGAGTCAGAACAGATCAATTTAAGAAACACATAATAAGAAGAAGAGTCTCAGAAACAATGGGAAAACAAACCCCAAACAAAAGGAAAGGAGGAATCTTCAGAAAGAACGCTAAATGGAATAGAGGCCACTCAGCTATCTGATATTGAGTTCAAAACAATGAACTCAATAAGGAAATAAGGAAGCTCAAAGGGCTCACTGAGAATTACAAAAAATCAAAGGGGCACTATGAGGTACTTACTGCAAACTATATCGACATCAAAAAGGAAATAGAAACTATCAACAAGAGCCCAGAGGAAATGAAGAATGTAATTTTTGAATTGAAGAACACAGAAGAAAGAATCAAAAGCAGATTAGATGAAGCAGAGGATCAATTCTGTGAGCTGGAGAAGAAGGTAGAAAAAAATCTCCCAGAATGAGCAACAAAAAGAAAAAAGATGCAAAAGGAATGAAGAGGGGTTAAAGGAACTGCAGAACAACATGAAACATAATAATACCTGTATAATAGGGATACCAGAAGGAGAAGAAGAGCAAAGGATAGAAAACATGTTTGAAAAACTAATGATAGAAAACTTCCCTAATATGATGACAGAAAAAAATCACACAAATCCAGGAAGCATGAAGGGTTCGAATCAAGAGGAACCCAAAGAAGCCCATTCCAAGACACATCATAATTAAAATGGCAAAATTACAAGACAACGTGAGAATCTTAAAGGCAGCAAAGTAGAAACAGGAAGTAACATACAAAGGAGCCCCAATAAGGCTAGCAGCTGACTTCCCAATGGAAACATTATAAGCCACAAGAGCATGGCAACAAATATTCCAAGTAATGAAAAACAAAGGCCTGCAACCAAGACTACTTTATCCAGCAAGGCTCTCAATTAAAATGGAAGGCCAAATAAGGAGCTTCCCACAAAAGAGAAAGCTGGAAGAATACATCTCTACCAAACCAGTACTGCAAAAGATGCTAAAGGGACTGTTTCAAGAAGATAAAGAAAAAGAGTGAGAGAGAGAGGAACACAGGTACAAAAGGAAAAAAAAAACAATGAATAAGTACCTATGAAAAACAACTTTAAATGTAAATGTATTAAATGTTCCCCTCAAAAGACATAGGGTAGCTAAATGAATAAGAAAACAGGACTCATGCATATGCTGCCTACAGTGACCCACCTCAGAACAAAAGACCTATATTGACTGAAAGTGAAGCATTGGAAAACAATATTCCAAGCAAACAGACCAGAAAAAAAAAAAAAGCTGGGGTAGCAATACTTATATCGGACGAAACAGACTTCAAACCAAAGGCCATAAAAACAGACACAGAAGGACACTTGGTAATACTCAAGAGAAGAATCCATCAATAATACATAAACATTGTAAATATATATGCACCCAGCATAGGAGCACCCAAATATATAAGAAAAATCTTGGAGGACTTCAAGAAATATATGACAGGAACACAATTATAGTAGGGAATTTCCATACCCAACTGTCAAAAATAGATAGATCTTCCAAACAAAATATCAAATAGGATATTGGGGCATTGAACAATGCCTTAGATCAAATGGACTTACCTGATATATATAGAACCTTTATTACCAAAGAAGGAAAATACACATTTGTTTCAAATGCACATAGAACATTTTCAAACACAGACCACATGATAGGACACAAATCAAGCCTCAACAAATTCAAGAAAATTGAAATCATATCAAGCACCTTCTCACACCATGGTGGCCTAAAACTAGAAACAAACCTCAAGGAAAAAACTAAAAAACACTCAAATTAATGGAGATCAAATGGCATGCTATTAAACAATGAATGGGTCAAGAATGACTTCAAGGAAGAAATCAAAAAGTTTATGGAAACAAATGAAAATGAACTCATAACAGTCCAAATCTTATGGGACACAGTGAAAGCAATCCTGAGAGGGAAGTTCATAGTGATGCAGGCCTACCTAAAAAATAATAATAATAAATAAATAAATAAACAAATAAATAAAATACGCATTTCAAATAAACAACTTAACCCTACACCTATAAGAACTCAAAGAACATCAACAAAGTCAGCCCAGAGCAAATAGAAGGAAGGAAATAACCAAGATCAGAGCAGAATGATATAAAGACTAAAAAACAATCTAAGGATCAATAAATCCAGGAGCTGGTCTGTGAAAAGATAAACAAAACCCAGGAGACCTTAAGCAGATTCATCAAGAACAAAAGAGAGAAGACCCAAATAAACACAATCAGAAATCAAAGAGGAGAGATTACAACTGATACCACAGAAATACAAAGGATTGTAAGAAATTACTATGAGAAAGTATATGCCAAGCAATTTGAAAACCTAGATGAAATGGAAAAATTTCTAGAAAAATATAACCTTCCAAAAACTGAATGAAGAAGCAGAATGGTTGAACACACCAATAACAGCTGATGAAATTGAAGCAGTAATCAAAATGCTTCTAACACACAAAATCCGTGGACCAGATGGTTTCACAGGAGAATTCTTCAAAGCATTTAAGGAAGAGGTAACCCCTATACTTCACAGACCATTCAAAAAAATCCAAGAAGATGGAAGACTCCCAAACTCTTTTTACAAAACCAGCATCATCTTAATCCCAAAAGCAATCAAAGACACAACAAAGAAAGAAAACTTCAGACCAATATAACTGATAAACATAGAAATTAAAACCTTCAACAAAATATTGGCAAACCACAGTCAGCAATACATTGAAAAAATCATACACCGTGATCATGTGGGGTTCATCCTCAGGGATGCAAGGATGATACCATATTTGCAAATTAATAAACATAATACATCACATAAGCAAAAGGAAAGGCATAAATCACATGATTATATCAATAGATGCAGAAAAACACTTAATAAAGTATGGCACCCATTTATGATAAAAACACTGAGCAAAGTGGGAGTAGAGGGAGCATTCCTCAACATCATGAAGGCCATATAAGAGAAACCTACAGCCAACATCATACTCAATGGGCAAAATCTAAAAATTTTCCCACTATGATCAGGAACAACACCAGGATGTCCACTTTTCCCAATTCTATTCAACATAGTATTGAAAGTCCTAGCCACAGCAATCAGATGAAATAAATTAAAGGCATACAAATTTGAAAGGAGGAAATAAAACAGTCATTGTTTGCAGATGACATGATAGTGTACATAGAAAATCCTAAAGACTCCACCAAAAAGCTACTCAACCTAATAAGTGAATTTTGCAAAACAGTGGGATATAAAGTCAATATTCAGAAATCAAAGGCATTTTTGTACACCAACAATGAAATATCAGAAAAAGAAATCAGGGAAAAATCATATTTGCTATAACAACAAGAAAAATAAAATACCTACTAATAAACCTAACCAAGGAGGTAAAAGACCTGTACTCAGAAAACTACACTGATGAACTACCCTGAAAATGTGTATTAAGGATGACACAAACAAATGGAAGCATGTACCATGTTCACAGATTGGAAGAATTAACATCATTAAAATGCACATACTACCAAAAACAATTTATTGATTGAACACAATACCTTTTAAAATATCAATGGCATTTCACAGATATAGAAAAAACATTTCAAAAATTTATATAGATCCATAAATAAGCCCAAATACCTTCAGCAATTTTGACAAAGAACACAGTAGGAGGGACCACCATACCTGATATCAAACTGTATTACAAGGCTACTGTAATCAAAACAGCCTGGCACTGGCATAAGAATAGACACAGAGACCAATGGAATAGAATAAAGGGCTCAGAAATAAACCCAGATCTCTCTGGTCAATTAATATTTGACAAAGGGGGCAGAAACATAAAATGGAGTAAAAATAGCCTCTTCAAATATGTTGTTGGGAGATCTGGACACCTACATGCAAAAAAAAAATGAAACTTGATCACCAACTTACACCACACACAAAAATAAAGTCAACATGGATAAAAGACTTAAGTATAAGTCGCTATACCACAAAAATCCTAGAGGAGAACATAGGCAGGAAAATCTCAGATATTCCATGCAGCAACATTTTCACTGATATGTCCCCTAGAGCAAGGGACATAAAGGAAAGAATAAACAAATGGAATTTCATCAAAATAAAAAGCATCTACACAGCTGATGAAAACATAAGCAGAATAAAAAGGGAACTGACCATAAGGGGAAATGTATTTGCTGATGAAACCCTGGACAAGGGTTTGAACTTCAAAATATATAAAGAACTCACACAACTCTGTTCCAGAAAGACAAACAATCCAATTAAAAAGTACGCAAAGGAAATGAACAGACACTTCTCCAAGGAGGACACACAGAGAGCCTAAAGACATATGAAAGGATGCTCAGCAACACTAGCAGTCAGAGATATTCAAATTAAAACCACAATGAGTTATCACCTCACACTGATCAGATGGCCATCATAACCCAATCAACAAACAACAAGTGCTGATTAGGTCTTGGAGAATAGGGAACCCTAGTACAATGTTGGAGGGAATGCAGACTGGTACAGCCTCTGTGGAAAACAGTATAGAATTTCCTCAGAAAATTAAAAATTCTGCCTTTTGACCTGGCAATTCCACTGCTGAGACCATACCCTAAGAATGCTAAAAGCACCAATTCAAAAGAACCTATGCACCAAATTGTAAAAAAAATTACAATAGCCACTTGTTGGAAGCAACGTAAGTGCCCATCAGTAATTGAGTAGAACAAAAACCTGGTACATTTACACAATGGAGTTCTATGGAGCAGAACGAAAGAAGGAGCTCCTACCCTTTGAGACAGCGTGGATGGAACTGGAGAGCATTATGCTAAGTGAAATAAACCAGACAGTGAAAGACAGATACCATATGATGTCACCTCTAAGTGGAACCTAGTCAGCAAAACAAACAAGCAGGCAAAATATAACCAGAGACACTGAAATAAAGAACAAACTGATAGTAACCAGTGGGGAGTTTGGACAGGACAATGGGGTAGAAGGGGGAAGGGTTGTCAAGGAAGATGTATAAAGGACACATGGACAAAGCCAAAGGGGGTAGGATTGAGAGTGGGAGGTGGGGATGGCTAGGATGGGAGGGACTGGTGGGGGGAAATGGAGACAACTGTACTTGAACAACAATAAAAAAGAAAGAAAAGGGAAAAAAGATGCAGAGAGACAAATGAGAATGACAATATGACATATCAAAAGTTCTAGGATGCAGGACTTCCAGCCAAGTTGGAGGCGTAGGTAGATACACTTTGTCTCCTTGCATAACCAAAACAAGGACAACAAATTTCAAATAAAAAAAAAATAACCAGAACTCCCAGAAAATTGAACTGTATGGAAGTCTGGCAAACAAGGAGTTAAAGAAGAAACATTCATGTAGACTGGTAGGAGGGGTGGAGAAGTGTAGCCTGGGAGGCAGTAATGTGGCTCCTGGAGGACTGGTCAGGCAAGGCAGTGGTTGGCAGACTGGGTGGTCCCACATTTGTGTGTGGATAAACTAAGAAGAACAACTAGGGAGTGAGACAGACCATGCAACCCTGGGTTCCAGTGTGGGGAAATAAAGCCTCAAAACCTTTTACTGAAAAAAACCAGTTGGGGTTGAGGTGGCAGGAGAAACTCCCAGCCTCACAGGAGAGTTTGTTGGAGAGACCCACAGGGTCCTAGAACATACACAAAATAACCCACCCAGGAATCAGCACCAGAAAGGCACAATTTGCTTGTGGGTATAGGAGGAAGTAACTGAAAGCCAGAGAGAGTGGAGCAAGTAGCATTGTTCCCTCTCAGACCCCTCCTCCACATACAGCGCCACAACTCAGTGGCTTAAATATAAGTCCTGACACCTTAAAAGTCCTACAGGAGACGCCAAAAACTTATATGTATGATCCATGGACATGAACTAAGGTGGGGGAATGATGGTGGGAGGGCAGGTACAGGGCAGAAGGGAAATAAAGTTGAGGAAAAAATTAGGACAACTGTAATAGCATAATCAATAAAATATATTTAAAAAATATATTTTAAATATGTTCTGGGATTCAGTAAAAACTGTAATAACAGGGAAGTTTATATCATTAAAGACCTATCTCAAGAAACAAGAGAAATCCCAACTAAACAACCTAATGTTACCTTATAAAGAACTAGAAAAAAGAACAAAAGCAGCCTAAAGTCAGTAAAAGAAAGGAAATAATAAATATTAGAGCAAAATTTAATAAAGAACAAAAACACTATACAAAAAAATTGTACAACACAGAGTTGGCTCTTTGAAAAGATTAATAAAATTGACAAACTCCTGGCTATGGTCTCTGAGGACAAAAGAGAAAAGATGCATAAACCAAATCCAAAATGAAGAAGTTACCATAGACATCACAGAAATACAAAGGATCATACTAGAATATGATGGAAGACTATATAATACCAAATTCAATAACCTAGAAGAAATGGATCAGTTCCTATAAATGTATTATCCTAGACTGAATCATGAAGAATTGGAAAATCTAAATAGACTGATCAAGAGTGAGAAAATTGAAACAACTATCAAAACCTCCCATGAATAAAAGTACAGGACCAGATGGCTTCTCTACTGAATTCTACCAAATATTCAAAGAAGAGTTGATAACTATCCTTCTCAAATTCTTCCAAAGAGGTGAAGAGACAATATTTCTTAACATATTTTATGAGGCCAACATAACCCTGATACCAAAACCTGGAAAGGATAACACAAAAAAGAAAACTACAGACCAGTATCTCTGATGAATATAGATGCAAAAATTCTAAACAAAATAGTATCAAATGGAATACAACAATACATTGAAAAAATAATACATCATAATCAAGTAGGGTTCATTTCATGGGCACAAGGATGGCTCAACATATGAAAGTCAATGTAGTACACAACATTAGCAAAATAAAGGATAAAAAATCATGTAATCATATCAATAGATGTGGAAAAAGCATTTGATGAGATACAACATCCATTTGTGATTAAAACACTCAATAAAATGGGTATATGTGGAAAGTATCTCAACATAATAAAGGCCATATATGATAAATCTTCAGATGATACCATACTGAAAGGTGAAAAACTGAAAACTTTTCTACTAAAATCAGGAACAAGACAAGGATGTCCACTCTCACTATTATTCAATGTGGTTCTGGAAGTCTTAGCCAGAGTAATCAGGTAAGACAAAGAAATAAAAGGTTTGCAAATTGGGAATGAAGAAGCAAAAGTGTCTCTGGTTATATTTTCCTCACTTATTTGTTTTGTTAATTAGGTTCCACTTACAGCTGAGATCAGATAACAGGGGGAAGAAGGGGAAAGGTTGTCAAGGAACATGTACGAAGGACCCATGGACAAAGCCAAAGGGGTGAAGGATTGAAGGTGGGGGATGGGGGAGGGTGGGGTGGAGGAGAGTAGTGGAAAGAAAATGGAGACAACTGTGCTTAAACAACAAGAAAAAAGAAGTAAAAGTGTCATTTTTTGTAGAAGACATGATTCTATATATAGAATCCATAAAGAGACCATCAAAAAACTACTGGAACAATAAACAATTAGAGTAAAGTTTCAGGATGCAAAATCAATGTACAAAAACCCACTTCATTCCTACCAACTAACAATGAAACTTCAGAAAAAGAAATTTTAAGAAACTAAATCCTTTTGCAATTGCAACAAGACTAAAATAACTAGGAAGAAACTTAACAAAGGATGTGAAGGACCTGTATGCTTGAAACCACAAAGTATTATTAAAAGATTGAAAAAGAAACAATGCAATGAAAGATAATCCATTTTCATGGATTAGTGTGGTGGATACCAGCCAGCAGTATCCATCCCTGCTGCAGATGCTCATCAAAACATGAGAAAAACATACACAGAGACAACCAGGTCCTGTGGGGAAATAGCGACAAAACAGCCATTCTCTCTAGTGGGGAGCACCATGGCCACCCTCTCTAGGGGAGAGTGCCGTGCCCCCCTTTCCAAGCAGGGTTTTATTCTTGAATACAAATAGAGTTTGCAAATTACAAGTAGTTAGCTTTGAATGGCCCTGGCAGATCTCCTGCTGGGATCCTAAGCCAGCGATTTTGGGGTTTTATCATTTAAAAAGACTACAAGACTTAAAGCTTAGTTTCGTTTCCTGCCTGTGACTTCATATTCTAATTAAAGAGCATACTCCAGCAAGCAGATCTTACAGGATTTTGCATATTCTATGTCTCAGGCCTGATTACCCCGGGGGTCTGCCGACTCTGGTCTGGACTGCACTGCCCCTGTTATTTCTGCAGGCTTGAGTCAGGCAGAGGAGAAAAAGGCAGCTGGGAGACTTGGATTTCTCAAGGACTCAGGCTTTGGCAAAGCCGAGGGGTCAGGGGTCGATGTCGATCACCCCGTCATTTCCACAGCCCCCTGAGTCTCTTCCCTTAGGGCATTCCCACGTGATTGCATTTGTCTTAGGTTCATTCTCTTTCCTAGAGAATTGTTACCCATCATTGACTGCCAATCATGCAGAGGGGGCCAGGCATTAGAACAGGCAGCGTTCATGCCAGGGAAATAAGTTTTTGTCTCCTCCGTGTCTCCTGGTTCAGAGGCCTCTTACTCAGCCATAGTCACAGGCAGTTACAGATTCCTTAGACCAGGCAGGGTGGACCTCAACAGATTAGAGGAATCAATATAGTTACAATGTCCATATACTATTCACCCATAAAAAAAGGAGAAAAATTTACCCTTTGTGACAGCATGGATGGACATGGAGAAGATTATGCTAAGTGAAATAAGCCAGTCAGAGAAGGACACACACCTATGATTTCACTCATATGCAGACTCTAATGAACAAACTGAGCTAACAAACAAAATAGAGACAGACTTATACAGAGAAGACTGACAGCTCTGGAGGATGAGGGGTGGTGGAGGGATCAAGCAAAAAAGAAATAAAAAGAGAAAGAACTCATAAAAATACAATAAAATAGAATGAAATGTCCATATCACCCAAAACAATGTAAATATTAAATGTAACTCCCCCAAAAATTTCAATGTCATTTTTTAGAGAAATAAAAAAGAAAACATCATATTTGTATGGAACCACAAAAGTTCCCGGATAGCCAAAGCAATTCTGAGAAAAAAGATGAAGCTGGAGGTATCACAGCATCTGACTTCAAATTATACTACAGAGCAAAGATAAGCAAAACAGCATAGCACTGTCAGAAAAATGGATACACAGACCAATGGAACACAATTAAATGCCAAGAAATAAAACCACATGTATATGGGCAAATAATTTTGAACAAATAAGCCAAAAACACACAATGGAGAAAAGAAAGCCTCTTCAATAACTGGTGCTGGGAAAATTGGAAAGCCACATGGAAAAGAATGAAACTAGGTTACATTTTGTACCCATGTACAAAAATTAATTCAAAATGGATCAAAGCCATCGATATAAGACTTGAATCAATAAATTACATAGAAGAAAATGTAAGTAATAAACTCATGCACTTTGGTCTTAGAGAAGATTTTATGAATTTGACCCCAAAGGCAAGAGAAGTAAAGGCAAATATAAATGAATGGCACTATGTCAAACTAAAAAGCTGCACAGAGAAAGAAACCAGCAAAAAAAAAAAAAAAAAAAAAAGGCAACCAACTGAATGGCAGATGATATTTGCAAGCAACAGCTATGACAAGGAGTTAATATCCAAAATATGTAATAAACTCACATAACTCAACAGCAAACAAACAAACAATTCAGTTAAAAATGGGAAGAGGACCTGAACAGGGATTCTCCCAAAGACATACAATTGTACAACAGATATATGAAATGATGCTCAACTTCATTAGCTATTAGGAAGATATAAATCAAAACTACAATGACATAACAACTCACACCTGTTAGAATGGCTATTATCAACAAGAGAAATAATGATAAGTGTTGTAGAGCTTGTGCAGAAAAAGGAACTTTCCTTCACTGCTGGTGGAAATGTGAACTGGTACAGTCACTATGAAAAACAGTATAGAGGTTCCTCAAAAAATTAATAATAGAGTTACTATATGAACAGGCAGTTCATACCATCAATTCCTCTTCTAGGTATCCACCTAAAAAACTCAAAAACATTTTTTACAAAGATATATGCATCTCTATGTATTGCTACACTATTCATGGTGGCCAACGCATGGAGACAACAAAAGTGTCCTTCAATAGATGACTGGATAAAAAAAGATGTGGTATATATCTTTTTATACACTATGGAATACTACTCAGCCATAAGAAAATATGAAATGCTGCCATTTGTTACAACATATATGAACCTCAGGGAATATTATGCTAAGGAAAATAAGTAAGACAGAAAACATGAAATACTGTCATTTCCAACAATGTGGATCAATCTTGAGAATACTATGCAAGCAAAATAAGTGAGTCAGAATAACCTAAGAACCATGTGATATCACTCATATGTGGGATATAAAACTGAAACTCAGACACAGACGACAGTGTGGTGGTTACCAGAGGGTAGGGAGTGGGGAAGGCAGTAAAGGGTAAAGGGTGCCAAATATATGATTCTAGAAGATGATTTGACTTTGGGTGGTGGGCACACAATATAGTATGGAGATGATGTATCATAGAAATCTATACTTAAAAATTCTATAAATATAAACTATAATATTTAAAATGATAGCTATGCTGTATGAGATTAATATCACCTTAGCCATGCCAAAAGGTTAGTAAATTTGAAGACACAGCAATTGAATCTTTCTATCTATCTATCTATCTATCTATCTATCTATCTATCTATCTATATCATCAACATCATCTATCTTCTATCAAACCATTAATTCATCCTAACATATTCAATTCCAACCTAACAAAACATGGTCCTATTTAGTATTCCTCTTTTCATTTTGGTAACTACCTTCTCCGACAATGAGAAACCTGGCC
Organism: Tonatia bakeri; assembly: GCA_004024845.1. Classification (NCBI taxonomy): domain Eukaryota; kingdom Metazoa; phylum Chordata; class Mammalia; order Chiroptera; family Phyllostomidae; genus Tonatia; species Tonatia bakeri. The sequence continues at coordinate 8,281 of PVIA01009970.1, read as the reverse complement.
TCTGTTATTTACAACGTGTACACATTTTTTGCTTAATACTTAAATTCACAAAGGTTTTCAGAATTGATCATTCTTTTTGCATTATGAAAGGGGATTTTTTATTTTACTTTAATATCATTTGAGTTTTTTTCTTGGAAGGATTAGATTTTATTTACCTTACTTTTGTCTTGTATTTTTTCAACTTTTTAATTGTAGTTCAAATACAGTTGTCTCCATTTTCCCTCCACCACTCTCCTTACCCCAGCCATCTTCACTTCCTATACTTGATCCTACCCCACTTTGGTTTTGGCCATATGCCCTCTATAGATGTCCTTGAAAACCCTTCCTCCTTTTCTCAAACAAACTTACCTGGGATGCCTCCACAAAATTCATTTTTGAAGTAACTATATATAGATATATAGGTATATGGAATAATAGAATTACAGATATAATAGAAAAAAGATATATGTGTGTATCTATTATATGTATATATGTTTACATGTGCCTGCAATGGTGTACATACATACATATAAATATGCATACTTCCTAGCTCTGTTCAGGGAGAGACACCACTAGCAATGAGCATACTTAGTGTTCAAATCTTATTTTGAAATGCCATTCTCTATGACCAGGAATCAAGTTTCTTTGGAGAACTGGTTGATTCCAAGACTGGGACACAGATAGTACATGAAAATGTTTTAATATCATGTTGTTAAGAAGAGAAGAAAGTGTGGCAGATCCTAGCTGGCAGGATCCGTGTGTGTTGTGGCTGCTCATGAACAAATACACATGGACAATGGAAGTCCTGTGGAGGAAAAGGGATGGCAAGACCACTTTCTGAAAGAGGGTGAGAGGACCAGAGACCCCAGTCCCTGCCTGGCCAGGCTTTTATTGCTTCTCTGGTTACATTACATGGAGGGTAGTCCTCATTTTCTATGCACAGGTTCACTTCAGGGAACTGCCTTTTACAGATAACAAAGGAAAGAATGCTGCTAATTGCTTCAAAGAGAAGGATGTTGCAGATCAGGGGAAAAAGTGGTTGGACCAGTCACACTCCACACTTGGGAGGTTTAGCACAGATTTTAGGAAGTTACAGTAAGCCCTTGCTACCTCAATTCAGGGTGAGGGAGTTTTAGCAAAAGCAAGTCTCATAGCAGTCTAGGTACAATGCAGGCCTGATTTCCCACAGGAAAACCTCTCTGTGGGTGTGGTCCTGTGTGCCACTCACTCCCCACTGGTTTTCCATGTGGAGGCTGAGCTACATTTCCACACCATGCAAAGCGGTTCCCTACAAGAAAGTAGTCAAAGAATGATGGACACATGTCAAAAGGACAGATAAGCCCCTTAAAGTGGGCAGGAATGGCCAAATCAGGGACAATCTGAGCATCAATATAAATAATAGCAATAATAATATAATCCATTGAAAAAATAAGAATCCTTTATACTGAAATTAATTGATTAATGTGGAAAAAAGATAAATTATTCCCTTTTTATTCTAAGTACTTTTAATATTTTGTAAGTTTTCCTAGTTCTGTTTAAATTACATTTAGTAGTGTAACATTGGTTAATAAAATTATATGGCTTTACAGTGTACAATTCTATGATACATGATCTGTATATTGCATTGTATGCCCACCACCCAAAGGCAAATCTTCTCCCATCACCATATATTTGACCCTCTCTTCACCCTTTATGACTCCACATTATCCATGGTAACTACTGTACTGTTGTCTGTGTCTGTAAGTTTTTGTTTGTCTTGTTTGTTCATTTATTGCTTTCAGTTTTTCAGTTTCATATTCTATTGTACATATGAGTGAGGTCATTTTGTCAGCGAGTTTTTCTGTCTGACTTGTTTTGCTTAGCATAGTGTCCTCAATATCCACCCCTATTGTCACAAATGGCAAATGGCAGTACTTTATTTTTTCTTATGGCTGAGTAGTGTTTCATAGTATATATGCACCACATCTTCTTTAACCAATTGACTATAAAAAGATACCTTGGTTGTTTATTTCTCTTGGCCACCATGAATAATGCTGCAATGCACAGAGGGTACATATCTCTTTGTGAATAAATATGTTTTCAAGTTTTCTGGTAGATACCCAGAAGAAGGGTTGTTGGGTCATATGTTAATTCTATTCTGACTTTGTTGAGGAGCCTCTATGTTATTTTCCATAATGGCTGTATCAGTTTACATTCCCAACAGCAGTAGATAAGGGTTCATTTTTCTAGGTAATCTCTCCAACAATTGCTATTGCCTTGCTGGTAATCGCCATTCTAACAGGTGTAAGGTAATATCTTATTGTAGTTTTGATTTGTGTTTACCCAAGAGTTAGTGAGGTTGAGCATATTTTCTTATATCTGTCGGACATTTTTATGTTATCTTGGGAGAAGTGTCTGTTATGTTCAGGTTCTCTGTCCATTTTTTAATTGAATTGTTTGTTTGTTGAGTTATATGAGTTCTTTATATATTGTGGATATTAATCCCTTGTTCGAGCTCTTGTTTACAAATATCTTCTCTCATTCAACTGATTACCTGTTTGTTTTATTGGTGGTTTCTTATGCTGTGAAAAAGCTTTTTAGTTTGATATAGTCCCATTCATTTATTTTTGCCTTTGCTGTTCTTCCTTTAGAGTCAAATTCATAAAATCTTATCTAAGACTAAGGTCCATATGTTTGGTATCTATAGATAAACTCTTTCTTATAGTGGAATACAAACTAATAAGTGTAGAATAAGTAATGAGATAATTTAGTTTTTTTTTTAAGTATTCTACCTTGAAGTCTTCTTAATCTGATGCTGCTTAATAGAGGGAAGGAAATCCCTATCTAAACTTATTTAATTTTATTTTGTCTTTGGCCTACTAGACTTTCTGTCTCTGATGGAGTCATTTTAGCTAGTTGAATTATAATAAAAATATCCAAATTTTCAACTTTGGTTTACATAGTGTTGTACAAAATAGTTTCTCTTTTCTGGTTTAAAAATAGATATTTATTTCTCACAACTTTGTGGGCTGATTGGGTGATTTTTCTGGTTTGGGATACCTCAGTTACTTTATTTTAAAAAATACATTTTATTGATTATGCTATTACAGTTATCCCATTTCCCCAACTTTATTCCCCTCCACCTTGCACACCCCCTCCCACCCACATTCCTCCACTTTAGTTCATGTCCATGGGTCATACATATAAACTCTCTGGCTTCTATTTTTCCTATACTATTCTTAACATCCCACTGTCTATTTTCTACCTACCATTTATGCTACTTATTCTCTGTACCTTTTACCCCTCTCTCCTCTTCCTACTCCCCTATTGATAACCCTCCATGTGATCTTCATTTTTGTGATTCTGTTCCTGTTCTAGTTGTTGGCTTAGTTTGTTTGTTTTAAGTTTGGTTGTTGATAGTTGTGAGTTTGTTATCATTTTACTTTTCATATTTTTTATCTTCTTTTTCTTACATAAGTCCTTTTAACATTTCATATAATAAGGGCTGGGTAATGATGAACTCCTTTAACTTGACCTTATCTGGGAAGCAATTTATCTGCCCTTCCATTGTAAATGATAGTTTTGCTGGATAGAATAATCTTGGATCTGCGTCCTTGCCTTTCATGACTTGGAATACTTCTTTCCAGCCCCTTCTTGCCTGAAAGGTTTCTTTTGAGAAATCAGCTGACACTCTTATGAGCACTCATTTGTAGGTAACTGTCTCCTTTTCTCTTGCTGCTTTTAAGATTCTCTCCTTCTCTTTAATCTTGGCTAATGTAATTATGATGTGCCTTAGTGTATTCTTCCTCGGGTTCAACCTCTTTGGGACTCTCTGAGCTTCCTGGACTTCCTGGAAGTCTATTTCCTTTGCCAGGTTGGGAAAGTTCTCCTTCATTTTGTTTTCAAATAAGTTTTCAATTTCTTGTTCTTCCTCTCCTCCTTCTGGCACCCCTATGATTCAGATGTTGGAACATTTAAAGATGTCCTGGAGGTTCCTAAGCCTCTCCTCCTTTTTTTAAATTCTTGTTTCTTCATTCTGTTCTGCCTAAATGTTTCTTTCTTCCTTCTGCTCCAAACCATTGATTTGAGTCCTAGTTTCCTTTCCATCACTGTTGCTTCCCTGTACATTTTCCTTTATTTAACTTTTCATAGCCTTCATTTTGTCCTCTAATTTGCAACCACATTCAAACAATTCTGTGAGCATCCTAATTACCAGTATTTTGAACTATGCATCTAATAGGTTGGCTCTCTCTCTGGTGCTTAGTTGTATTTCTTCTAGAGCTTTGATCTGTTCTTTCATTTGGGCCATTTATTTTGTCTTGGCATGCCTGTTACATAGTAAGGGGCAGAGCCTTAGGTGTTCACTGGGGGGGCAACCCAGGTATCTGCATTGTGACACTGTATGTGGGGGAGGGGTCCGAGAGGAAACAGTGCTGCTTGCTCCTCTGTCTGCTGGTTTTCAGTCACTTCCCCCAGTACCCACAATCAAATTGGGCCCTCCTGGTGCTGATTCTCAGGTAGGTAGGTTTGTGTATGTTCTAGGACCTTGTGGGTCTCTCCAATGAACTCTCCTGTGAGGCTGGGAATTTCTCTTACTGCTACCTCAACCCCCACAAGTGTTTTCAGTCAGAGGATTTTAGGCTTTATTTCCCTCTTCTGGAAAATTGAATTGCGAGGTCTATCTCACTCTCCAGTTGTTCCTCCCGTTTTATCTTCATGCGAATATGGGACCACCCAGTCCACAAGCCTCCACCTTGCCAGCCCTGGTCCTCCAGCTGCTGCCTTACTGAGAGTCCTCTCCACCCGGCTGCCCATCTGTGCCCCTCCTACTGGTCTGGGTGAATGTTTCTTCTTTAACTCCTTAGTTGTCAGACTTCCATACAGTTTGATTTTCTGACAGTTCTGGTTGCTTTTTGTTTTAAAATTTGTTGCTGTCCTTCTTTTGGTTGTGTGAGGAGGCAGTGTGTCTATCTATGCCTACATCTTGGCCAGAAGTCTCAATTACTTTCTGATGTCTGTTGGCAATGGAACTGAATGATGTTAGAAGGCCTCACTCACATTCCTAGTGATTGGCAGACTTCGCCTCATCATTAAATTATTTCAGGCTTATTCACATGAAGATAACCTCAGGGTTCCAAACTCAGCAAGAAAGAGAAAGCACCAATTCATAAACACTTTGAATGTATCACATTTCCTAAAATACCACTAACCAAAGAAAGTCACATGGACAAGACTCAATAGAAGGAGTGAAGTAATTGGCTGTACCTTTTAATGGGGAGAATGGCAAAGTCATATTGCCAGGAGACATGTCTTTAGGAATGGGAGCAATTTGTTGTAATTTTGCAGTCTATTACACTTGCCTGGTTGAGTACCAAGAGCGTTCTCTAAAGTTGATATATTCTGGTGGGCATTAAAATAGGACATAAATATCTTATACTCTGTGCTCCTTCTGAGAGGTCATCTATATTTTTCCATACTTCTTAGGTACTGGTCTTATAATATTGTTCTTTCTAAGCTTGTAAACAGTTGGTCAAGTTATCAAGTACTGTCCATGAATATATACATATTGCAGGCCATTTCCCATTCTAGTGGCCACTTGGGGTTCTGTCCAGTAGTGCTATTTCATTACTGTCTTTCTGGCCTATCCCTGAGTAAGGTTACAATGCACCACCCATCCACTTCTGGCTGGTTATAGCAAACCATGCAGATCTATATGTAAACTAGTTCTATCATTTTATTTCCCTGTTAACTGGCCATAGGAAACTTTATAAGGGCTGAGGAAAAAGCAGTGAAGCATGCATAAGGGAAGTCTGAGCCATCTGCTCATGCAGTTTACTAATGACTTCCATACTTATTCAGCTGTGTTTTTATATACCATTTTCATTTTTACAATGGAATACGGCTATGTATAACCAATTTTATGATTTGATGGATTAACAAAACAAACTTTATAATGGGAAATTCAGGTTAAATCATTATTTAGTTTTCCATAACTCAATATTTAGTCTCTGCTAGGGCACAGTAGCAAGCCAGAAGTTGCTTTTCTAATAAAGAGTTGCTGACAAAGAAGGGCATGCCTTACTCAAAAACTCTTTGGGGTCTGTGCAGGAATTCTCCAACTGAGGCTTGCCAGAGGCTACACAGAGCATTTCTGTCTGCCACAGACATTTCAACAATTCTGATACTCTTGGGTCTGCTGAATCATAGCAACCAAGTAGTAGGACAGTTTTTATAATAGTCTGGCTCTGCTACAGAAACTTCCTTCTGGTCTCATTTGAAAATGGAAATATTATAGATTTCCTGGTAAATGTGGCAGGGTAGCACATCTGAATGTGGGCTGGGTGTAGATCTTGGAAAGCCTTAAGAAAGCTTGAAGTTCCTCCTTCACCAGGGTCACCATGCACAAATTTACAGAAGCTTTTTTTGTGCACACCTTACATTTTGTACATTACTTTACAATATAATATTTCCCATGTAGTCCAGGTCTTGGAAAGTAGAGACAAATGGTATCCATGTGGACCAGTGCTAGAACATACCTGCACTGTGTGAACTTCCCCAGACACTCACAATGATATGGGGTCTTGAGAGATCTGCAGAACAGCTTGCAACAAAAATAAGTCAACATCTACTCTACTACTCCTCTCAAACTAACTACAGGATCATCTTTGGGACAAAGGCCACAAATAGACCTTTTGCTTCTTCCTAAGATCTTTGAAAACAAGAGCTTTAATCCTGGACATGCTGGAGTGAGTATGGGGAGTCAGGACATTCTTTCTGGAAGTCCTTCTAAACCAGCAACTTTGCATCCTAAAGGAAGAAATGAATCTGGGCAGGTGACTCATCCTAGCTGACCTTTCCCACCCTCTAAGGATACTCTGTTCATCTTTTTTTTTTTTTTTTGGCCTGAATAGTCTGAAATGGCTGGAACCTACTCATTATTACTAAATTTAAGATTTCAGAGGCATTGGTTGGAACTTCTTGTCTTAATTTTTTTTTTACTTTCATAGAATCTTTGTCTAATAGCAATCTTGTCACTTTAAGCCAAGTAGAAAAAAATGCAGAAATGTTGCCCTGTTTTCTGCACAGTTAAGCAATGGAGAATTCAATATGTGTTTATAATGATAGCATTATTAAAATAGCTCATGCTATGTTGCCAAATGAAGGATAACAGAGACATAAACACTGCCCTTTAAAAGGTTCTTTTAGAGGAAAAGTACAATTCAAATCATTTACTGAAGTACTGTTTGAACAGATGGTGTGATTAACAGCCAACATGTATAAGTCATCTTGGGAGCTTATGTAAAAGTAAACAAGTGAAACAGAAAAAAATCACTTTATTCCTTTCAAAGAGTTTTTCATTCATTTTACTAAGGAAATCGGAAAGTTGTGTTTTGAAGGCTGTGTTTCCTTGGGGGATGTTAAAGTGAGCCGGGAGAAGAGTCTCTTTAGAGCAAAACCACATAGAGGATGGGTGGAGCTCTGAATTCACCTCCTGAAGGATGACATGGGTCTGAGAAGCCGAGACACTCAGTATAGCAGATCCTTCCCAAGCACTAAGGACATTTCTTCATTTCTGTTTGTTCTGAAAGGCCTTATGTGTGCAAGGGAAGAGAAGGGAGTTGAAAGTTGGGAACCAGTTATATTACTGACACTGCTAGAAACATTACATACACCCTAATCTCTAAGACTAGCTCACAATGGCCCTGGGAGTCATATGTTATAAGGCTGGGTTTCCACTGGGGAAATTGGGGTGGAAAAGGGGCCTGTGGTCTCCCAAGGCCACATAGTTACTTCCTTTGTGCAGCTGCCATTGAAGCCCTGACCTGTTGAGTTCCAGAGCTCTTAGGAGAGAGCACTAATTACAGAAGGGAGAGCATTGACCAGGATGTCTGGACACATGGGTATGAAAGTTTCCTCCACTAGCTAGTCCCTTGGGACATCAGCTGTTCTCTTTTGTGCCACTTTTCTCAGCTTTACAATATGGGCACTGTAGCAGATGGGCTCCAGTGTCCTCATGTGGGTCTCTAAATGGCATTAGCATAGTAAGTTGGCTCCCCCAGCCCTATTTCTTTTTTCTAATTAAATTTTTAAAAGATTGTATTTACTTATTTTTAGGGAGAGGGGAAGGGAGGTAGAAAGAGGGAGAGAAACATCAATGTGTGGTTGCCTCTTACACTGCCCCTACTGGCAACATAGCCCACAACCCAGGCATGTGCCCTGACTGGGAACTGAATTGGTGACCCTTTGGTTCACAGGCCAGTGCTTAATCCACTGAGCCACACCCACCAGGGCAAAATAGTGAGCTGGCTCTCCCAGCCCTATT
>PVIA01009969.1:0-55867 GCA_004024845.1 Tonatia bakeri | reverse complement strand
ATCTCTTCCTCTCGGGATTGTGTGAGAAGCAAACATACCTTTACTTATCTGATCTACTCCCCTGTGGTTCTAAGTAGGGGAGAACAAGTAATGCATCCTCATCAAAAAGAATATTTTTCTTCTCTAATTGAAAAAGCTTAAGAAGAAATCCTTACATGTGTATAGAACCTTCTACTGTTCTAAGTACTCTCAACTGTTAACACACATGATGCTCACAGGCATTAAAGCCCACAAATGAGATGTGCACTTACAGTTATCTTCATACTACCAAGCAAACCGGCAATAGTTCTAAAGCTACTACATACCAGCTGCTCATGGCCTCAAGTGATCTTCCCATCCACTATCCTACCCTTCTTCCCTAAAACTTCCCTTCCTGGTCAGTTCTGCCTCTTTCACTTTCTTTTAAAGCCCTGATTGTATTTATTTTTTTTAATCCTCACCTGAGGATATGTTTATTGAAAGAGAGAGAGAGAGAAACATCAATATGAGAAATGATAATCAGTTGCTGCTGGTATGTGCCTCAGCTGGGGATCGAACCCACAATCAGGATAGAACCTGCAACCTTTTGGTTTATAGAACAATGCTCCAACCAACTGAGTCACCTGGCCAGGGTACTCTTTTACAACTTTTATTATTGTTCTTATACATACAGGTATTTGCATTTCTGTTGCCTCTGAAGATCTTTATTCATAAGATGGTAAGTGTCCCCCCTTTCCCTTCCTCTATCTCTCTCTCTCCCATCTCTCCCTCTCCCCTCTCTCCCTGAGTCTCTTCCCCTCTCACTCTCCCCTCTCTCTTTCCTTCCTCCCTTCCTTTCTCCCTTCCTTCTTTCCTTCCCTCCCTCCTTCCTTCCAACTCTCTTTTTGTACTTCCATAACCCTGATCAAATGATGCCCACATATTTCACAACAGAATTTGTCTTGTTTCCCTTTCATGACCTCATGCTTTTGGCCTTACTCTTTAGTACTTACTCTTGTTCTCCTCGTGATTTTTTGTACAATGTTTACTTGCACTTCCTCACTCTGGTTCTATTTCTGCTGTCACAAAGATAAGTTGATGTTAGTCTCAAATCATCAACTTCAAAATGGAATTACTTATTTGTACAGAGAATCATTCCAAATGTTTCTTCTTATAACTCAGCCTTTACTCATCACCCCTACCACAGGATTTTAAAGTTGAAAAATACCTATGAAATCTAATCCAACTATCTCATTTAAAGATGAGTAGAGTGATCTGAACTCAGATCTCATCATTTTTGGTCTTTGCAACATATACTGATATCTCACCCAGTCACATCTCCTATCTGAATTTTATACTTGACATTGTCACCTAGTGGCCCAAAGTAGTCTGAACTCATTCAAATTCCTTCACTGAGTTCCTCACCCTCCCCAACTCCCCCTCACTCCAAACCCTGCTGCTCCTCCTTGGCGAATGTACCATCATCCACTACATGTCATCCTTGACTTGGTGTCATCCTGATTCCTCTCCCTTCTCTCTCCATCCCCAGCTCATCTCTTGATCTGTCTCCTTCTTTCAAGCCTCATCACTAGCCTAGTTCAGGCTACCAATAGCTCTTACTTGAATAACTACAATAGTCTCCTAAGATCCCTGTTCCCCTCTTGTCCATGTCCAACTGCAACCTCACCTCCTTGCAGCAGCTAGAGGGAATTCTCTAAAATAAAAATCTGATTATGTTACTATGCTGATTAAAACTATGAATGAACCCATTGCCATTAACAGTAAGTCCAGACTCTCAGCTGGGGTACAAAGTGGTGTGCATTTTGGCCTCTCCTCATCTCTAATTTCTGCATCTTTGATTGAAAGACTAGTATTACTCCAAAGCCTTGCCCCTTCTCCTGTACTTTTTCTGAAAACACTTAGAACCCAATCAAAAAATGGGCAAAGTACTTGAACAGACACTTCTCCAAGGAGGACATACAGAGGGCCCAGAGATGCATGAAAGGATACTCAGCATCACTAGCTATCAGAGAGATACAAATTAAAACCACAGGGAGATACCACTTCACACCCATCAGAATGGCCATCATAAACAAATCAACAAACAAGTGTTGGAGAGGATGTGAAGAAAAGGGAACCGCAGTACACTGTTGGTGGGAGTGCAGACTGGTGCAGCCACTGTGGAAAACAGTATGGAATTTCCTCAAAAAAATTAAAAATGGGACTGCCTTTTGACCTAGCAATACCACTGCTGAGATTATATCCTAAGAATCCTGAAACACCAATTCAAAAGAACCTATGCACCCCAATGTTCATAGCAGCACAATTTATAATAGCCAAGTGCTAGAAGCAAAGTGCCCATCAGTAAGTGAGTGGATAAAAAAACTATGGTACATTTACACAATGGAATTCTATGCAGCAGAAAGAAAGAAGGAGCTCCTACCCCTTGCAGCAGCACAGATGGAACTAGAGAGCATTACACTAAGTAAAATAAGCCAGGCAGTGAAAGACAAATACCATAAGATCTCACTTGTAAGTAGAACCTAACCAACAAAACAAACAAACAAGCAAAATATAACCAGAGACATTGAAATAAAGAACTGATAGCAACCAGAGGGGAAAGAGAGAGGGGTAATGGGGAAATAGGGGGAGGGTCATCAAGGAACAGGTATAAAGGACCCATGGACAAAGTCAAAGGGCATAGGTTCAAGGTGGAAGGTGGGGCTGGCCGAGGCAGGGCATTGGTGGGGTGAAAATGGAGACAACTGCACTTGAACAACAATTTTAAAAATAAAATAAATTTAAAAAAGAGAACTCCTGTTCTCTTCTGTGTCTTTCATGCACCATGTCATTGCTCCCCTGAGCTTTGTGTGGGTAGCATCATTACCCTCCTCTGGCCTGTAGTCCCTCATCACTTTCGCAGTAGCTTCTTAGACTTATACTATTTTTCCACAGCTTAGTTCACTTTTATTTCATAGAGATTATTTGCTTTCTATTCTGGGTTTCCTCTGCACCTTCCCATTAGTGATTTGAGAAACCTGCCACTAGACTGAAGTTTAAAGGCTTCACTTTTTTTTCCTTTTTGATACAAGGGCCTGTACTCGCCCACATAACATTTGCTCACCCCTCTCTCAGCCGCCCTCACCCCCAAGCTGATCAACCAGCACTGGCAGCGACCTGCTGTCTCACGTGCAAGAACACAGAAAGGCGCCTGCTCCAGCCAGGAAATTAGAATTCATCCAGAGCAGGGAGGTCCCCGGATCTGTTCATTCATATCGAGCCTCAGTTCCTTCCTACTGATGTTTGTTCTTCCTTTTACAGCCCCAGCATCATTCCTGTTGGCAGAGGAGATGAATGCAAAATAGGACTGATGAAGTTTTCACTGCACTGGTCATTCATCAACAGTGCCCCGGTGCTGCCAAGCACCCGGCCCAAATGGTTTCTTTTCTTCTTATTCCATGCTTAGTTTTAAGCCCTTTTCCCTCTGCTAAGTAAGCATTTTTGAAAGCCTCTGTTCACTTTGAGCATCAGCTTTCTGGCCTTAAAGTTTTTTTCTTTTCATTTTTTCCTTTTTCTTTTTCATGCTAGACATTTTCTTTTATGCATCCCCGGTTTCAGAGTTATTCTTTTGAATTTTATACCTCTTTAAAAAATCTAAGTTCATTGGAGAATGACCTGTGGAGCCCACCCGGACTCTGTGGGTTTCTTTTCTTTTTCGATCTCACTTAGATCCAGTCCTCTGAAATCACCAGAGGACTGTCAGGGTGGAATCAAGACTAATTTAGCATGGAGCTGTTTTTCATTTACTTTCAAGGTACTCATTGTAAACTCGAGTCATAAAACATTGTAGAAAATACAGAAAATCAAAAAGAAAAAGGCTAACTGTATTCAGAAGTTGGTCAACTAGGAGTAACATCATTGATATTTTGGAGTATACATGCAGGGTTTTTTTTTCCCTGTGATTAGCAAAAAAACAGGATCATTTGTTCATCCCATTTTACTGCATGCTACATTCACTTAACATTCTACTGTGCACATCTTTCTATGCCAGTGAATGTTGTTCTACAACATCAACTTTAAAAACTATGTAGAATTTCAAAAGACATACAAGCTATTATCGAATCAACAAATACCTATTGTGAGACTTAGGTTGTTTTCAACATCTGGCATTCAGAAATAACTGTATAACAAACATTGTTGTAGGGGAACCTTTGTGCGTATTAGTGATTATTTCTTTAGGATTCACTCCCAGAAATGGAACTGCTAGGTCAAAGGGTATATGAATGAAATTTTGGAGGTATAAATCAAAATCACCTTCCAAATGGGGTTCCCGTTCTCTGTAAATGTACAATTTACGTTCTCCAGAGGTCAGCATGGGCGCTTCCCACACCCAGGATAATAACAGTATTAAAAATTTTTAAACCTTATCCAGTTTTATAGGTGATATATATTTGTTGTTTTAATTGCATATATTTACTACAAGGTAATAACATTGTCACATTTATTGACTTTATTTTTCTGCTTTTGTGAAATACCTGTTCATATGCTTTGCAAATACTCTTACTGGAGTCCCTGTCTTTTTCTTAAAACACGGGCGTTCTTTATAGGATATTAGTAGGCCTATCTTTGTAAATATTTTATTCCTAGTTTTCACTTACTTGCAAATTTTCATTATTCTTTATGAAAAGTATTTTTTATTTAATAAATGAAATTTATTATTCTTTTCTTAAATACAATCTACCTTTGGTACTATGTCTTACATGTCTTCACCACCCAAAGATAATTTTTTTAAAGCATCCATATTTTCTTCTTGTACTTTTGTGAATTCTTTTTTCTAATTAACTACAGAATTCATATGGAACTTAATTTGGTATATGGCATGAGGTCAGAGAGATTAATTTTTGTCCCAAATGGGTAGCCATATGTTTCAAAACTATTTATTAAATGATCTTTCCCTCCACAGTGATTTTAAGTAGCATACTTATACACAAATTAATATATTTAGTTAGGTCTATTTTTGACTATTTTATCCTGTAGTGTTGAAAAAAATTATTGCTTTTAAATCTCCTTATTCAGAAATGAGGTAAGATAAGTTTGTTGTTTTTCTCAAATAAATCTTTACATTTCTCATTAAGTTTGTGTGAGCACATTTTATATTTCTGGTTGCTACCATCAATGGGGGTGTCTTTCTCATTGTATTCTATATTGGGTCATCACTAGACACAGGAACTAACTGCAATGGCTGTTGCGCTGGGCAGCTTCTGCTTGGTTTGTGCACTCATTTCCCAAGCTGCTGGGTATTGATGGATAACAGACAGAAGCTAAGTCCCTCCCTGGAACTTCCCTTAGTAGTACAGAGCTGCTGCCCAAAGTCAGCCCAGACAGCTCGTGCCTAATAATTGATATGTTAGGGGTATCAAGGTCTAGGCTCCTTGATTCAAAGAAGGGAGATTCTCAAGAACCACTCCAGCTCCAGACCCCCCCCCCCACACACACACACACAGAAGCGGATGTAGTTCTTGTGGCAATGGCATCACAGTCTAAAACCCCCTGCACTTCCCCTGAGGTATTGATACCGAGAGCACTCACCAATAAAGTTCCGGTATGTAAGCCTCTGTCTCAGAGTCTGTTTCCCAGGGCACAAGTCAGTCCTAAGAGAGTTGTTGTCAGAAGTGATCTGAGAAAAAGACTGAATGCAGTTATAATGCAGTTTTGGAACTGGATCACCTGCTAACCAGCTGGCAATGGGGACCCCATGGCCAGTGGTAGGTGGAGCACTGAAAACTACAGGCTTCCTGTAGCGGTGCAATTGCTGAAACTTTTCACTAGTGACAACCTGGGATAGGATATCCTGGGAAGAAAATGCACTGGCAGGTGTAGTAGCTTAAGGTTGGAGAGGTTCTGAGGAAGTATTAATTATAAGGACAATGAAATCTAATGGCTTGCTGAGTGGCTCTGAGGCATTGGAGACAGACAAGAAAAGGCTGAGGGTAATTAATCACTAATTGAAGGCTAAGGGTAAAAATCAGAGGACCTCCCAGGCAGCATGTAAAGAGACTCTGATTTCTGATCTCCTGGGGGAGGAGGGAGTTAAGGATCAAACCCAAGACTTAATTATAAAAGTAGCAAAGCTTAAGAGAAAGTTAAATTCTCAGCCCTGGTAAAGATCGCTTTGCCAAGGTCAGGGCCCTGATTGGTTAGGAGTGGGAACCTGAAATTTGAAATATATCATTTGAGTCAATACACCTGACAACCATTACACTCCAGATCTTCCTGACCTCTCTGGGCCTACAGAAGTGGCCCGCTGCTTCATATCATCCTAGAGCACCCCTTGATTAGAGAAGACCCAGAGGTCCCTGTCCTATAAAGCAACATATATCCTCCCACACCTTCCCTGCCGGGAGAGAGAATAATACGCAAGGTTAAGTCGCAGGTAACCTAAATGATGCTGTGCTAAACCTTCAAAGGAAGGAGAGAAACTATTTCCCCAAGATGCTATAAGACCCAGCCAACTTATACTCATAGGACGTGGGATGCTGAGGGCTCTGGAGTGAGAGTAAATGCAGAACATAAAGTTGGGCAAGGGAGAGTTTTTCAGTATGGGGTCACTATCCTATAACGCAGGATCTAACTTAATATCCTGGCCCAGGAGATCACACTAATGCATTGCTAGGATTGCTCCTGGAAGATCAGAGAAAGAAAGAGCCCATACCAAATGAAGTAGAAATGCCAAAACTGCCTTAACAGATGGCAGATGGTTTAAAAGCCCAGGGAAGCAGGCATGCTACTGTGAATATACTATGTAGGGCCAGAAAGTTCACCTGTTGATTATGTTCTGCATTGGGGTTCAGAGGACACCCCATTCACAAAATAATAAGGCAATGAAACATGGGCTGGTGAGAGGGGCTGTCAATTGTAGGCCAGAGTAGAGGAAAGGAGATATTGTTTAAAAAAAAAAAAAAACGGACTCAGTCATCTACAGACTCACAGAGATCAAGCTGAGAGCTCTGAGGGGAGTTGTTAGGGAGTAGAAGGGTGGAGGAAGAAGGACTCATGGGCATGGACATGGACAACAGGTGATGGCTGTGGGGGGAAGAGTTATAAGGGAGATAAATGATAATGGAAAAAACACAATAAAAATAAATTTAAAAAAAAACTGGGCTCACTGGTAGCCATTAAGATGAGAGATCCAAACTATAGAGGCCTGATAGTGACACTTAACTGTCAAAAGCAAGAAAGGCACATGAACACAATGAGTTTCAAGGTCCATGGCAGCCAGGAGGGTCTGACTCATGCAGAGCTATGTAGATGGCATCGCTGTGAGCACAGCAAATGGGCAGCCAATAAGGGTGGTGCTCAATATAAACAACCTAAGAAATCATGGCTGGATGATCAGGAGGCCTAGGGCAGACACCTTCCATAAAAAGGCATGATCCCTTGCCCAGTTTCTGAGCTTGAGTTACTTTTCTAACTCAGAAGCCATTAACTCAAGGAGAGGCTACCCACTCAGAAGGAAGGACTCTGCCACACCAAGCAAGTAGGCATAACAATTTCCCCAATCCTTTTCTAAAGAGACCTATAGCCACTTAATCTGGTAACCATATACTGTGGAAAGTGAAATAAACTATCACTCAAGGACTACTGAACAAAGGGTCTGAGTTGATATCTGGGCACAGAAAGTACCCGTATGGCCCCTGTTAGAGTGGGAGTTCTTGGGAGACAAGTAATAAATGTAGTCCTAGGTCCAATCTCATTTACAGGCCCGGTGGGTCCACAAATCCACCCCGTGAAAAAGTCCTTGGATGCCAAGTGTATAAACGAAATGGACACACTTGGTAATTGGCAGAGTCCTTACATGGGCTCCTTGGTCTTTGTGGTAAGAGCTATTATAGTAGGAAAAGTCAAGTAGAAGCCTCTGGAACTTCTCCTTTGCAGCCAAAAATTATAAATAAAAAACACTATCATGTCCCAGTTAAAACAGCAAAGATTATTGCCACTCTAAAGACCTCATTATATCTAGGATGTGGGGGCTGAGGGTAGTGCCCATTATACCCATTTAATTCACTAGTCTAGCTACTATAGGAACTAGACAGAGCTTGGGGATGACAGTGGGTGACATCAAACTTTGTAGCTCCAATTATAGCTGCTGTGCCAGATGTAGTACCTTTCCAGAACAGATTGGCATGGCCTCAAATATGTTGATACACAGCCATTGATCTTAGAATCCCTATTTCCACCCCTACCACCAGAGAATAATCATAAATAGTTCTCTTTCACTTTGGAACAGACAACAGAATACATTAACCATCCTGCCCTGTCATACTGTAACATTAGGAGACTGGATCTACTGGATGTTTTTCAGAATATCACACCGATCCATATTGGTCAGCATGAGTAAGAAATAGCAAGTATGTTGGAAGCCTTAAAAAAAAAAAAAAAAAAAAAAAAACACCTCTCCAGAGGGTAGGAGATAAACAAAGATTCAGGGACTTTGCCATATCAAGGAAGTTTTTAGAGATCCAGGGATGCCAATTCACACCTTCCAAAATAAAAGACAAAATTCTGCATCACACACCTCCTATCAATAATGAGGGAGTGCAATTCTGGTAGTTGAAGTTCTGGAGGCAGCATTTTCCATATTTGAAAATATTGCTCTGATCTTCCTATTGGGTGACATGATACACTACCAGTCTGGAGTAGATCCCAGAGCAGAAAAGGGCTGTTGCAAGGCAGAATATGTTGTAATGAAAGCAGGACTACCAGACCCTGTGGAATTAGAGGTATCAGTGTAGAGGAAAGATGATCTATAGAGATTATGGTAGGCTCCAGTGAAAGAATCACAGAACAGGCCCCTAGGGTTCTGGAACAAGGACATGCCACCTATAGTGGTGAAGTGATGTCAGTTGAAAAATGGTTCCTGTGTGCTACTGGCTTCTGGTGGGGCAAACTATTGGACATCAAATGACAGTGTAGCCAGAGCTGCTCATGATGTCCACTAATCAGGCCTTGTACCATTGGCCAGAATGGCTCAACATTAACTAAGCTCTGTCAAACCTGACAAGTAATGAAGTCAGGGAGGCCCAACAGTAAGGACTGATAAAGTGAATACTCCTACAAGCAGAACCAGAGAACACAAGTAAGTAGCATAAGCAGGAGGCCTAAGCCCCCAATTCATTCACTGCTATTATACCAATGCCTCACCGTCAGCTCAAATGTATGGTCATGTGGGCAGAGTCCTTTAATACTCTCCCACAGGACCAAATGACAAGGGGAAAAAAGTCTGAGTTGGGGTCACAGAGTGAAAATGAACAGGACTATACAACAGCCCCACTCAGAGGTTGTCTAAAATGTCAATGGTACAGAAAATCCTCCCAAGGGGCAGAACTTCAGAAGATGTACCTGGTAATGCACTTGTGTGGAATGACAAGTGGATCAAGGAAACAATGTATGTGGACCTCAGGCCAAGGTGAATGGCTTACCTGGTGTGTCAGGAGTCTGAAGGAGAGAAACTGAAAGCTCATGGACAAGAAGAGTTCAGCAAAAGGCATGAAGATGAATCTATAGAAGCAAGTGTGAAATGTGGAGGTCTTTCCCTCTCGTGTTAACTAACCCACTAAACAAACAGGCAAGCAGGATGCCCTGTCCAGTGATGTTATAGCCAGCCTCTGCATTAGCCACTCCAATGCTGGCAGAATGTGTATAGGAACAGAGTAGCCATAGAAACAGGGAGATGAGGGCTATGCATGGGCCTAACAGCATGAACTCCCAGATATCAGAACTGATATAGCTACTGCTGCCACCAAATGTCTAATCTACCAACAACAGAGACTAAAGCTGAGTTTCTGAAATAGCACCATTTCAGACAACCAATGATTACATTGCACCCCTTTTATCCTAGAAAGTGACTGACCTTGATTATAACTGAAACACATTCTAGGTACCTATTTGCCTTTCCTGTCCACAGGCCTCAGCCAGCAACACAATTTTAGGGTAGACTATTTGGTCTGCTGACCCAGACCCTACAAATATCACTTTACAGCAAAGGAAGCACAACGATGGGTACGTGGTCATTAGATCCACTAGTCCTATACCATATCACATCTCCCAGAAGCTGTCAGCCTGACAGAGCAGTGGGATGGCCTTCTGAAAGTGTAACTGAGGAGCTGGTTGGAGATGACATTCTGTGAGAATGGGGCATCCTCTCCAGCATGTAGTAGATACCCTAAATCTATGTACATTACATGGTGCTGCATCTCCATAGACAGAATATACAGGTTCAGGAAAAAAAATAGCTGGAAACAAAAGTAGAACTACTTACCATTATTCACAGTGACTCCCTTGAGGGAATTTATGACTCTGTAGACCCTGGGTCACAGAGGAAGAAAAATTCCAAGGTGATATAGCAAGAATCCCATTAAACTCTATGCTATGACTTCCATATGGTTGGTCACTTCAGGATCCTCATGCCAAGAAACCATCAGCCAATGAATCACTAGGGAACTGACTGAATCATCAGGAGAAAGCGAGGCAGCTGATATACATTGGGCCACGGAATAATGTTCTTGGAAGCCAAGTGGTCTACTGGGGTATCTCCTGGCAGCACCTTGTTTGATTTTGACAGTAAGTGGACATGTACACAGCTATCGCCTGAGAAGACCATGATGACCAGGGCCTCTGACCACTCAGACAGGCAGGTCTTATCCCATGGTAAACACCTAGACCAGCAGAGGTGCTAGACAATGGTGAGGTGAAGCTAAGACGGGTAGTAGAGAAGGGCGGTGAATACCAGTTGCCGTCTTGAGACCAGCTACAGAAGTAAGGACTGTAATTCACTCCACTTACCTACCTCCTCTAAGGCTCTCTTTTCTTTTTCACTAAAATCTTCTTTTATACTTATTGATTTCTTTTTGAGATTATAGTTTTTTTCTTTTTTGAGCTAAATACTTGGTTTGTTTATTTTAGTCTTCCTTATTTATTAATTAAAACACTTAAGATTGTACATTCTTCTTTGATTCCATTAGTTTTTTGTGTGTGGGCATGGTATTCTCATTTCATGTGTAAATAATCTGGAATTATACTTTTATTTTTCTTTGAACTAAATTTAAGAGTGCTTAATTTCATATTTTTAATTTAACTAAAAATTTCTCTTTAATATACTTTCATAGGGTACCTTTCTCAAATGCTTATATAAATTCAATAATCTAGTATCCTTGATTTCTACAACCAAAACACTTGACTTAGTGGCACATTGCTACACACAAGTGATTTCTTAGATCGTATTTTCACCTTATAGAATATCCTTGGTCTAGCCGTGATTCCCTTCTCCATCCTTAAAAAAGAAATTCTGGCAGGTATTACACACCATCCTCCAACTTGCTACAGTCCAACTTCCCATTCACATTGCCAAGTTCAAACCTCAAACCAAGCTGCTTTACTGGAACCGTTACCACAAGCAAAATGCCTCCTAAACAAAGTTTCAGTGTTTTCTATACTTTCCCTTTCATTCATGAATAGAATAAATAGAGACTCTGACCCTGGCCTGCTCAAGGAAAACCCGCCACGTTCTTTCAGCAGTCCTTTTCTCCTGCTAGAACCTTCATGCCAAATCCAATTCCTCTGTGGCTCTGAACTTTACATTGAACTCCTCACCTCCAGAAATATGGAATACTAAAAATAGCACCCTTTCACTGAATTCATAATCAGGGTTCCCACACTATATCATCTACGGGTAGCTGCTTTTTGCCTCAAGAGCAAGACCCAAGACTGAAACCCAGTATGTGACCCACAGGTTTATCCCTGTTGCTTCTTCTCCTTCCAGGAGCTGCACAAATTCTCTTTTCTTCTGAAAACAGAAAAACAAGTAATGCCAGAAATGCCCCCATATATTTTGCTTTCCCCCTAGCCCACATTCCCTATACCCTTCCCATTTTGTACCATGACACAATACTGGAACATTTCATTTTCAAAGTCCCAATATGAATGATCGCTAGCACTTCCATGTTGCCACAACAAAAGACAGATAAGAAAAACCTCAGGTATCCAGCTAAATTCCTGTAATTCTGCACTTTGAGTCCTCCCCCAACCCTAAGGAATAAAAGCTGAGATCAGCCCAGGCCCCAGCAAACAGGCTACTGCCGAGACTTTACTACAAGGCAACCCACCACGATGAGCCCAAGTTGAATTCCTGCAAGGTGCGTGCAGAGCCAAACTGAGAAACACATTAAAATGGCAAGGCCTAAAACAGAACAGTGGTTTCCAGGGAACACAAAGTAGGAGAAGCAGTTGTCACAAAGCTGGCACAAAGAAATCTGGGTCTGATGGAACTACTCTGTACCCAGCTGTCATGGTGGATACATGGATCTACAAATGTGTCAATATCCATAGACTGGTTCACCAAAAGTAATGAGTTTTACCATAAAAAATAAGATAAAAGAAATGGCAAGGCCAGAATAAAGAAGCAGAGCCAGAGTTCAAATGCACTGGATTGGAATGGTGATAAATCAGCATAAATGACCACCAATGGCTCTGAGTATCTCCTGCTTCCCTCTGCTAATCAGTGAGAATACGGTGTGTGTGGATGGTGAGTTAACGTAGAGAAATATTACCTGCATCTGCCTGCTAATAGACAGGCATTTTTTTGGTTTGTGCCAGATTCTGCATATCTTATAACCCCACTGCTTTTCCCAGCCACCTCCATTTCCTGATGTATTCCACTGGTACCACTGAGGAACCTCACAGTTTCCCACTCATATATTTGGAGGTTCTCTTGGCTGGCTTCATCTCAGTATGCACTGTTCATTCACAGGCAGAGCTCATATTATAAGAATTGTGCCCATCTTACAGATGAGGAAATAGAGTCATTAAAAGACTAAGTGACTTGTCCTAAATTAGTGGCAGGGAAGCATCTGAGCTAGAATTTGTATCTTATAACTTATCCAATTAGTTATCTTAGAATTATGCTGACGTATGTAGACTTGTATTCATTCTCAATGGCAACTTCAAATGGAAAGCAGTAGATGTCGATGCTTCAGTACTTACATAGTTTGCGCAGACATAAACTCATCACCAACCCAAATTAGATATGCACATTCTGTACTCATGTATCCTAGGGCCACCAATATAGTCCCTTGTCATTATCAGATGACTGTTCTTAGTTTTACCCTGTTTTGCCTTCAACCAGCAACATACGTAGTCCCATAACCTAGAGCTTCTTTTGATCCTCATTAGATTTTCCAGTGTAAATATTAAATGTGTAAAGTTCAATAATTCTTATAGATGAGAAACAGCTACCAGAGCCCCTAGGAACAACAGCCTTGCTCTATTCTCTGTTCAAACACATGGGCCCCCTATTCCTTCCAATATTAACCAAGTTCCAGGGTGTTGTGCAATGGCACAATTTAGAAGGGAGAAATTGCTTCTAAAGTTAAAAGATATAAGGCAAAAGAGAAAGATCAAGCTTGGGTGTTGATCTCTCTTGTGTTTCAGCAGTATTTGATAACTATGTCTACACACAGCTCAAATGCTTTGGCAGGGCTACCTGTAAATGAAATGCACTGCACCTTTGCATATACAGCAAGGATGTGCGAAGATGCACACTGCGTGTCATGTCAGACCACTTGGACTCCTTCTGTCTCAGGATAACTGCTGGCCTCGGGGATGCAAGGTAACCTCTGATGACACACCCATGATTATGTTTACACCCGCCAAGAAACATGCACTTTCTACCAGTTTTTCTGGGGCATACAAGCATCGATCAAGGGAGTTCCTAGATTTGAAAGCTTCCTGGGAGAATCCATCCTAGAGTAGTTCACCTGAGACACTAATCCTAAAGTCACCCACTGAGCTTCTATGAGGAAGAAATAACACAGGAAGCTTTTATTCAAAAATGTTCAAAAATAAGAACCCCTCCAGGAACTTATGAGCAATAGAGCAAACTGAGATCCCCTGAAATCGGACATGTGAAAATTGTATGTTTCAGAAATCCAGATGAAGATAGTTTCTGTCTGTATCCATAAGCACAAACAAGCACACATGCAGACTCACATAGGGGCCCTAGCATTTCTCCAACACAACCATCCAAAACACCACTGTTGATCCATGATACTTCCCAAAGTCATGTCCTTCATACTACTCTATAAATTTGGGGAAACCCTATTGCCTAGCAAGTAGAAGTGGCAAATTCCTGGCAAGAAGGTGGTAATGTTCTCCTCCTATGTCCTCCTATTTGACTATAGTGCTCTTACCTGCTGAGCCTTACCTTAATCTGACATTCCTGAAACACAGTGGACCAGACAGCCACTAGCATTAGATTTTCATTGGCAAGGGAGTAGAACAATGCTTAAAAGTTAACTGTCCACATTTTGCTTTTTCTATATCTAGCATTAATATATTGATTTAGTCATTCATTGATTCAACATATTTTGAACTATTATTATATACTGTCCACTGCAGGGATAAGGGAACAAAAGTGAAGTGAAAAAGCCCAGGTAGGAGGCTGTATCAGGTGCATGTGAGAAGGCAGAGATGGGCATGATTTGAGAGTAAAAATATAAGTGGATGATCAGTTTAGAAAGAAATTGATAACTATAGGATTGGGCATTTTTGGTTAGAAGTTTCTTTATTATAATTAAGTAAGTATATCTATTAGGCATTTGGATAAAAAAGGAGAAAGGTAGGGGTTTAATCTATAGAGTAGGGAGTCATCAGAGGAATTGGGCTGAGAAGGCTGCCAAGACCAAACAAACCTGGAGGCACGCCAGACTATGAGGACTGCGGACAAGGTGAGGACGCTGAGGAAGGTCAGGCAATTGGAGGAGGAACTGAGAGAACATGGAGCCAGGGCACCTAAGGGAGCAGAGGTTTCCCTATTTTGAAGATGCAAGACATAAAACATTCTTATTTTAATTCAAAAATTTTCTCAATGAAACAATTCAAAATATTTGTTAAGGGCCTACCCAAAAGGAATAACTAATTTTACAAGAGACTGTCCTCACCATCAAGCATCCTGAGTCTGAGGGACATGTGCACATTAACAGACATTATATGCAAGCATCTTGTTTCTCACCAACAGTGAGTAATGACTGTGGATTGATTACAAATTATTCAAGTTAATGGCATAAATGAACAATATGCTAGTAATGCATTTGCATTAGGATTTTGATCTTTTAGTCTTTAAATGTATGTGTTTCTCTACCTTAGCATGACGTGAAGTTAAAGGTAGCATTACCTCCTTGAAAACGTATGCTGAGGCTTAAGTTTCTAGGATATGGCCAGGACCAAATGGAGTGTTTGCTAAAGAAAGCTGAAAGCAATATAATTGGACAGAGTCTGAACTGTGGTAAAGAAAGGGAAAGGGGTCAATCTTAGAGCAGTGGGGCCTGACAATTAGGTCAATGGGATAGAGCAAGGCCATCAAGGGATTAGAAATCATGAAAAGGGCAAACAGGTCAGGAAGCAGAATGAATACAGGATGCAAAGGGGACCTCAGCACGGGTGAAGGAAGAAGGCAGAATTGCCAAATATGGCTGAGTGTGGGACAGATTCATGGCTCAGGAATACGCCTGAAGACCTAAACAAGTGATAGGATTGGATTGAAGGGCCAAAACACACCAGAGTCTGAAGTTCCAAGTACAGCAAAGTCTTGATGAAAGAAGACAACTCTGTGTTTGATTGGCAACCAACTCCACCTGCCAGGTGGCAGTACCCCACTTACCCCCTTTGGAGTCTCACATTGCCTTCTGATTGAGTCTGACTGTGACCAGGGGTAGCCCATTTCCCTTTGTCCACTAGGCTGCAATCACTGTTGAAGACTAGGTGTGGATGATGTATTTGTAAATGTGTGTAAATGTTAAGTGACTGGCATTTATCTATATAATTAGATAAGTAAATGAATGAAATAAACCAACACTAATCAGGACAACTGAAATCCAGGGTCATTAGAAAATGTTTCTTATTAACAGAGAGGTATGAAAAAGGGGAGGGTATAGGAGACTCTCCATGGCTTTTCCCTTCTATTCCTTTCATTTACTTTTAATTTTTTTTCCTTTCAGGTTAAAGCTGACTCCACATCTTAAGGGACCGGCACAAGCCATCAAGTTAAATGATGTCCCTGATAGCTCTGTGGATCAATAGTTATATAGGCCTATTCCTCATCTGAGCTCTGTCAGGGCCCAAATTATACACTGTACATGAAAACCACCTTCTGGATTTACTGCCCCTACACCACCCAGCCATGGCAGGTGGCTTATTGCCCTGTTTTTATTTCTTTTAAGCTTTAACTAAGTCTTTGCTACAGATTTTTCAGCATTTTCAAAGTGATAGGGCCGCAATTAACCAGGTTCTCCTTCCTTCCACAAAACAGTAGTGATTTCCTCGGCTTCCAAAGAAACCATTTAATGTCATAGTTCTCTCATGGAGGTACGAGAAATCCTCATGTGCACACACAATTGGAAGAGTCTGAAACAGAAAGGCAGCAGATGAGAACTTGTACATCTACAGTGTTTTTCATGCTCCTAGGATAATCCACTAGAATCTGGACCATTGGCATTTGTAGGAGAGTGACAGAGTAACTGACACCTTTAGTTCTATTTCTGAGAGGTGCTAGGTAAATCACTTCATCTCTCCACACCTTGGTTCTTCTCTCTCTTGACTGGGAATGATTCCACTTCCCCACGTTACCTCATGGAGAGGATAGTCACCTAAATCAAATAGAATATACGTAAAAACATTTCATACTCTTGGGAGGGAAGATGTCCTATAAATTCTAGGTTCTATTATTATTTAATATTTCTATATCTCAGATTGATCTGATCTCATGAATCACTTTCTAACAAAATGGACTTGAGCGATATTGAACTGTTTTTGAGCTTCCTAATCTCCCGATTGTGTCAGATGTCTAGAATTATAGCCCTCTGAAATAACGTGTGAAGCATGCTTCAAGAAATCCAGACTACCTCTTGTCTGTGGTTAAGCAACGACATCACACGACTTTCTAATCAGAGTCCAAGGCAAAGAGGTTCTCCAGAGGTCAGCCTAGTAGCCAGATTAATGAGTGCCCTTGTTTCCCTGAACTACGATCTTCAAATATGTCTCAGTTTGACCCATCTTCCTTATCTTCTTGTGTGTATTTTGGAACATTTCTGATTGGTGAATGGCAATAATATCCACTAATTATTTTTGAAATAAATAAACAAGAGACCCTCTTTTCTATTGGTTCTATATGTGGATATGGTTTCAATGTGCATTCTCCCCATGTCTTGTGAAGCTGTAAATATTTTATTTTATACTACGGTGCCCCATTACCCATTTATTGATTCAGTCATAATCTGTCTTGATAGCATTAGCTGTTTAACAATAAGTAAAAGTGATGCAGTCCTCTAATTTCAAGCATAATTCCCATTAGCTACTGTACTCTTGCATCCAAACACACCAACCCAACGTTTTCCACACCATCCTATTCTGAGTTCCTATAAGCAAACACTTCACTGTGACCTGTCATTTTTAGCTCATTTTAGCCAACATTTAGTTAGCTAATTAGAAACAGTTGAGTACCTTCAATTTCTAAATCTGACTCAGCTATAAACTGTAGGGAAGTGGTCAGTGCTGCTTTTGTATTTCCAGGCCCAGACCACAGTTTTGTGGCGCTGGGTATAGGTCAATTTCTGAATGTTTGAATTTAATCAGCATTCAATTTTGCAATCTGTGCAGAAAATGAATTGCAGACTTTCATTGACTCTCCTGCCTATAGGACAGAAGGATGCTTCCCATTGTTACTCACAGAGAGTCAACTCAGATCACTTTCCCAGGACTTAGTGGCACTGCCTGGGGACCTCGAGGTCTAGATTGGGTCATCTGGTCTCTGTGTAGTCTCCAATGAGTGTGAGCACACAGCAATGACCCTCACCTTATTCCTGTATTATGTTGAATCCATTCCTTTTTCCTCTACCTCCCTGGATAGCTGTAAAATTCAAGTGAAATAATAGAATAATAACTAGCATATAGCTTTATAGAACTGAAGATTTCTTTTCTTATAAATAGGAGGGAAATGCCTCAAAAATTTAAGTTCGTTGTTAATAATAATGGTAAATGGATGTGTTATTCAGTTTTCTTCTCTTGCTGAGTAGTAGGTCCTTCAGAAATACTGGCACGCCCAAGATGTTAATGGGTTCTCCATTAGTCCTCTAAGTTCAAAATATTTCAGTTTTCTGACCACAACCCAGCCATCAAAATAGAATCTCTTTTCATCATTTGGACTGACTTGCATTCATTGACACCCCACTCCAACCGTAGATCATCTCTAAGTTTCTTTCTCTGCTTGATAGTTATATCACTATGCTTTTAAGTTGGCAGAGAGCTCAAAGTTACCCGTGCACAGCAAATGGCTTATGGAGTAATATTGGTCTTGATGTCTAATCTTAAACCAAAAGTCAGTGCTATTTAGTTTTATCCTTTAGGGATTCAGTCCACAAGCATGATTACAACAGGCCAAGCAAGTCTTCCTGAAACAGTCACTGCTTTAGGAGTACAGCCTTTAATTTGAAGGTGCTTTCCCCAGCTGAAAGCTATGATAATGTTTCATTCCACTTGGCAACAAAACAAAGAGCTGGAGGATTTATAAAGTGAAAGATCCTCTAATAACTGAGTGAGAGATCAAATTTGCATTATTTTATGTGACTGGGTGACATATCTCATCACCTATTCTGACTTTGGGACCTTATTAATAGCCAATTTGCACATACAAAATTGACATGATGACCCAAATCAATCACAACCATGATGGAAAATGCTCCACAGGACAATGACAAAATCCATCAGCACCCAGGTTGTACAGATATGGCAGGCTGTGAAGGTAACCTACCTGAACATCTCCTATTTCTGAAGATTAACTCAGCTACTCTGACAAAGAGATTTGTGTCCTTTCTCACTGGTCTACAAACCTCTCTGACATAACACCCTGGTCAATAAAGGGAATGACTTTCCCAAATAGAGATGGACAGGAGACAAAAGCCAAAGGCACTACTGGTTGGTTTAAAAGGATTCATGGAAAGGCCATGGTGATAAAATGAGTTCCAGAAGAAATGAGTTTTGTGCCCATCAGACCATGTGTGGTTTGTAAACATGCACTTCAATCCCATGTTCACATGTAAAGAGACATCCACTAGATTAAAACTCTGGTCTCAGGAGTCACCCCTTACTAACAGATACAGATAAGTGATACATTCACAGATAAGTGATAAAAATACTGGCCTGCTTTTAAGTCATGAAAAAACTATGAACCTTGAGAATTTTGTTTTCTTTCCTCTTCCTTGGACCAGAGTAATGATGCAATCCTAGATGAGTATATTTGCTTTAAAAATGCTAATATGCATTTAAATGGGTGAGCTTAGGGTCTACACTGGGGGGCGGGCAGCAAAGCATATTAGCAAGCCCATTTGGTTTCCATCCAACTGGTTCCTCTACTGATTTTCAGTTGGCTCTGAAGTCAGGCAAAGAAGAGAGGGGTATTATTTATGCGTTCCTTCCAATTCCAGAGTCTTCATTGGATCTCCATAGAACTGACTGAACGCACTTACCCCTACCTTTCACTAGCTTGGAGAAATAAACTCATGTAGCAGCTCAATTTAGCAGTTGAGTGGCTATCCTCCAAGGAGTAAATAAAGGGACTGGCTCCTTCCCTGCTCAGGTTCTGTTATCTTCAACATGTGATTCCAAAGCCTCCATAAAAGTCAACATCATTCTAGCAAGTCAGAGAGCAAGGGAGCTTGGAACATGCACCCAGGAGGATTTGAAGAGCCAGGCCTGGAAGTGATGCACACCACTTCTCTTCACACTCCTCTGGCTAGAACACAGTTACATGGGCTCGAAAGGAAGGCTGGGAAATGCATTAGAACCATATGCTCAGGAAGAAGAGGAAATGTATTTGGTGAGCATCTAGCTGTCTCTGCTATAATGACAGTCTTAAATAAACAAAAGGCCAGATGATTAGGTTTCAGATCATATCAAGATAGTTACATTAGAATGAAGACATCTCTAGAACAAAGGGTATGAGAATTTTCAAAATAATATATAGCCAACACTGTTATTACACAACCAATCAAATGATATAAAGACTTGCTAAACACCAACCCTGGGACTTACACTATCTACCACAATTACACACTTTGAGCCCACTAACCACTTCTGTGTCATGGCACCATGCTGGCACCCCTGCCTTTTTCCCCTGCCAGCTTTTTCCCACCTCACACTCCACTTCCCACCCCAATCCTGACTTCCCAGCTCTTGAATTCTTTCTTCATTCTTGCCCATGGTGTTACCCTTAGATACCCCCTAAGCTCTGATCCTTATACTGTTCTTCTGTTCATCAGCCAGTGCTAATGATCGGCACTCACTCCTCAGGCTGAGGTTTCTGGCCACAGAAGCTGACGACTCAGCCCATTTCTGGTCTCAATCAATGAGCTCAGACTCAACACCAGCCCACAAGCCTGCAGAGGTTTTCCCACTTTCCACAGAAGATACAGGACAGGTATGCTTTAGGAAAATATATTGTTCATGACATACAACATTCCCCACCCAGGATGATTTTGAATTTTAGCTGCCAGAAAGCATTCTAAATATAGTATGTGAATTTAATCTGATCCAAACCTTATAATAATTCCAAAGATGTTGGCACTGTTTTCATCCCCATTTTAACAATGAGGGAAATAAGAATTAGTGAAGCATACTACCTTAGAAACATCACAGCAAAGGGCTTCTATTTAACGCAGTTATTCCTGACTCCTAAGTTTAAGCTCTGGAAAAAAAAGCTATGTATATAATTAGCAGTGATTAATGTTTAAAATGTAACAGAAGTACACAGGGTTAATAGTAGGTTTCTGGGTGGTAACTCTGGATGTTGATCTGGTTCTGGGTCATACAGGTTTCTCCCCAAAGAGACAACTATTAAAGAGCAGTGTTGTAGGCCAGCTCACTGACAAGGAATCCCAGGCCCCATCATTTTTGAGTAACCACAATCACAATCTCAGATGGTTCACTGTCCTTGACCTTTTTTGGGATATAGTTGTTACTTCTTGGTCCAAATTATAACATACTTTCTGTTTATTAGTCATAACCTGATTTTTCTGATAATGTGAGGAAATTTTGCTCAGCCCCAAATGTCTGCCAGTGATATATGGATGGCAGGTAAGCATATTATCAGGTTATATTTAACACAATTTGAAATTTCATTGTCTTTCAGTAAAAGGCAGCTGTTTCCAGATGTCATGAATCAACCTTTATGTCTGACTGATGTGGTGTTTGCAGGAAACATCTTATAATACTGTCACGTGTTATTGGGAGCTTCTTGAACTAGATTATTTCCAACCCAGACCCTGCAGCTTTCGAGTGAATTGTTATTGGTATGGCTTCAACCACCTCCTGTTCAGGTATGACAATAGGTTGGCCATCCATGGCTCATCTGCCCCATTTGGTTCTCTCACTACCTCAAAGCTGCAGCCATTTGGTATTAGGAATCTTGCAAACATTTACGAACAGTTCAATCACACATCATATTGGAGAAACACAGTGAGAGTTAATTGGCGCTATTGTCAGTCCAAGAACATTTTATTTGGTTTTCCTGGAATTACTTATCTTAATTTTTAAAATCCCAAATTTCCTTCTATTCTGTAATGTTTTGAATACTGAGTTAATTTTTGTGTGCATTTGTCAATTATTCCTATCAACTTATCTTCACTTAAGTCACTCAGTGTAAGATACTAATTAGCTGAGCAATTTTATTGTTTAGTCTGTCAGATCCATGGTTATTTTTATACCACATAAGTCTTCCCAGACTTTTGGTGGCTTTGCCAGATTTCTGTCCCTCTGTTTGACTACATTCACTCCATTTACCCCTTTGCTGCTATGATATGAATTAATCTAAGTAATTTTTCCTGCTGCTGTAACAATCCAATAGTAAATGCTTTATGCACTTATTTCAGGCCTGACATGTCATTTGGCTATTGGGATAAGGTATAATGGCCTAATTATTATAGAGTAGAAAATTTTGGAAATGTGATGTCTTTCATTAGGTCAGAGCATAAAAGAAATTTAAAGCCATGGTGTAATTCCTATAAACAATCTTTGGGTGTCATGGTTTACAAAATCTATGAGAATTCAGTTCAAAATTTATACCTTTCTTTCCTTTTTTTCAATGCTCTCTACAATTATCCAAATTTCCATTCAGTGCACCCAGCACTGAGTGTGCACATCTGACGGTATATCCATTTCTGATTCAATAACCAGGTATCTCTTTACCATGAATAGTTTCAGATCTACCACCTTTTACTCACTTAGCCTGGCTGTCAGTTCAAGATATTTGGTAATAAAATGTGGCTACCTTGTAGGTCTGCACATTGTCATCTCAATTCTCAATAGAGAGGTCTCCAATAACTGTGCATTTACTGGGTCTTCCTTTAATGCCCTCTCAGCAATCTGGCTTGAGCGGATGACTGACTTTGTCGGCCATAACACTTCGGACAGTCACAGCTCGCTGGGCTTGGGGGTGCCTTCAATCTCTGGTTCCAGACCATCAGGCCCAGCCAGCTTCTTGCAACTATTTCCAGAGTGTGGGGCCATTCCTGAGGGAAAAGACCATTAGTCTCTCCGTGGCCTCACCTCTAATTCTCCTTTCTCTGACAGAGAGACTATTCTGGCCTCATGATGAGCTACTAAAACCTTTATGGGGTATCAGAGCCCCATGAAGTGACTGTGGCACAGCTTGCCTGTCACACACAAGGACACTGAGCTGGGTTTTGAGAGGCTTATAATTAGTATAATTACTTTATTTTGATTGCTGAGGTTAACAACATGGGCAATGCCCAAGTATATTATTGTCATCAATTGATGAGTTGGAGTTTTAAAAATCTGATTATGTGACATGTATTCAGCCACACCACCCTGTGTGTTGCTCCTGGGGAATAACTAATACCTTGTTCCTTAAGATGCTTAAATAATTTTGCCCATGACACTGTGCCAGGTGTGAACAAATCTAAAGACATGAGCTCCCCGATCATTCTTCGTGTGGGTATGTCTGTGCCAGCATGAGTGCCATTTTATGGGGGCATCCAAGACAGCAGGAAGCTCATCATTCAGCTGATCAGGAGTATGCCAGCAGAGCTAAAAACATCCCTGCAACACAGATGGCTCTTCCCTATGGTACTCTTCAGAGGGAACTGATAAACAAGTGGTTCTCAACTTGGGTCATTTTGGTAATGTCAAAATTTGACAAAATTTTGATAAACAGTTTTGGTTGTCACAACTAGGGGTGGGTGGAGTATGCTACTGATATCTAGGGGATAGAGGCCAGGGACACTGCTTAAGCTTCCTATAATGCACAGCATAGCACCCCCTTCCCCACAAGAGAGAATTATTTGGTTCAAAAGGTCAACAGAAGCAAGGCTAAGGAACCCTGTTAGACCAAAGAAGAAGACTTTACAAGGTTAAGGAAAGTGCACAGGATTATCCAAAAATAATCAGTTTAAACAGTTTAACCATTCTAAACTATTCAACAAGGATTGTAAAACTTACAAAACAGTGAGTTTCATTTGTTGAAGTATCTAAAAGCTTAAAAGATCTCAGCTTGCCTTTTAATAGTTAAACATTTTAGGCATGTTGAAAACTCCCTGAATTTAAGACTTGAGATTCAAATGAACAATCTGCCTTTATCCCAGTACCAAAGTTCTTTCTCCCATAAAGAAAGACAGGATGGTGAATCCTCTCCAACCCCATCCACATTATTCCACACTTACACCAGGAGCCCCTCAGTGAAATCATGCTGTGTGTGAGAAAGCCAAAAGGCAGAATTTTATTTAAAGATGATCATTCCCCAAGCTTGTAAAACACAGTCCCTACTCAGGGTAATCAAAAATGAAGGGCTAGCCTTGTATTGCAAATTGACATATGGTTTATGTTAAAATAGGCTACTGTGGCCTGAATTCTGACTCTTCCCAAAATTATTCCTTTCCAATGTGCACTGTAGCTCAAATAAATGAAATAAAAATTAAGGTTAATTCTTGACAATTTAAAATTAAAACTACTTTCAGAAGTAGACTTTTAATCATGCAGATCTTAGCACAAGGAAGTTATAAAAGTTTTCTAGGTTTCTTACATCCACTTCCAATGACCATGGGGAAGACAAAGAGATGAAGCTGTAGATGAACACGTCTATAACCATTTAATCTTCAAAATCTAAGGCATCTGTTCAAGGAGGCCTGGGAGCCCGAAAGCCCCAGTTTCAGCTAACCATGCCACCCTGGGAGGAATGCAGAGACATATTTGCACAGAGGACAACAGTGAGGACATTTGTCCTCTCTTAGCAGCCTGGGCTTTGGGCCCAATCCCCAAGGTGGAACTCAATCCCTGGTGAGCTCTACTGCCTGACAGACATCTTCTTGGTGAAATGAAATAGGCTAAATGAAGTAGCTTTCTTCCCTCTGAATATTATCCTAATTTCCACTTAGCTTTTTAAAGGATATAGAAAGAGGGGCATCTATTCTGTAATGGAAACGGGGCACCTTTTACCTCCAGTCTTCTAAAGGAATGAGCATGAAAGAACAGGCTCTACAGGGAGAAAGAGAAACAGGCAGCTGGAGTTTAACAGGCTTTACTCTAAGCAGTCTTCACACAGCCCTGCCTTACCTCTCTAGACCCTAGGAAGGAGTTGTATCCAAAAAGACAAATGGGGCAGTTTGTGGGCATATTTACTTCATTCTAAATAAGGTTATACTTAGAAAATGAGACTCAGTGAATGCCCTCAAACCTCATCAAACCATGCGCAGCCAAAATCCTCCTCTTTGGAAGTGAAGTCCAAGTGAGATAGGGGAACTGTAACCTCTTTTAAGCACTAGCAACTGAAATGATTAATAGGGACTTAGATGAAAGTGTGTAGAAATGAGAAATCAAGTAATTCTGGGTTTGTGGGTGTTAAGAGCAAACAAGCCAAACAGAGAAGAAGCATAACCAGGAGACAACCTGAAAGTTCAGAGCATCAGGAAAAAGGAATCAAGGGGTCAAAAAGGAGGAAAGAAAGTGGCTGTGAGAGAGCCAATGGCAAACAGCTTTTTCAAAATCCTTCTTAGACCAACCTCATGTCTGAAGGTCTTTTCACAATGATGGCTCTGTCACCAAGGTAGAGCTGCTCTGCAGGGATGACTCCTCACCCAACCAGATTTTTTACAGACATGTTCACCCACATCCAGAACTTCTTACCAAAGCACCAGTAGTTCAAGTTGCACCTCAGGCAAATGTAAACCATGGCATTGTATATTATAGCTCCAGGCTAAGTCATCTATGGAAGATTCTGGGTTGCCAATCAGAGATTGCTAAAACATTAGGATAATCCAGAAGACAACCACCAATGTGGATTTATGGCCAAAGCTTCAGGAATTAAGATTGGCTGCAGCAAAATGTAGGTAATTTGAATAGGTTGACAGTTTCTGGACACATTCAGAACAATTATTTGGGATTAACCGTACAATTATGTAGACCCCACTTCGACATGATGTGCAGGTTAATGGTGGAGAGCACATCCACATTTCCTTGATATTTCCGATGGTGCCATGCTTGGTTGGGTAGTGGAAGAAGGACCACAGTGTGTGAGTACAGCTATTCTTATCTACCAAAAATTTATTTCCAATTACTCTTGTTTGGTCCCAAAGTGAACAAGCCTGTTGTTGGACTGATTTGAGATTCATAAGTACTCTGCTAACAAGGACAGGGAGTATGTAATGGCCTCAGAAACAATGGTAGAAATGTGAGAAACAAGGGGCTTAGAAAATCTACCTAGAATGTACACAGCAAATGCTCCATTCTGTTTTTATTGTTGAGGATTTTTGCCTTGCATGAGCTTAATTGGGCCAGCATACCTTTCTGGTATGTCCTTGAAAGAGACAGTCATGGGGGAAGGTCAGCCAAGATTAAATTGGGACTTGCAGAATGATTGCATGCAGGCTGAAAAGAGTTAATTTTAAATGCTTTAGGTAAAAGAGTGTGCTAAGGACAGCAGTTGGGGAAACTCATCCAAAGTAAATTTGACCTTAGTGTGAGGACACAAAGGCAAGGCTGGCTGCTGCTCAACAGGAAAGTGACTTGAGCTCTTATCATCATTCCTTGGAATTGAGGTCAGTCCTAAGGATGTGTCCTTGGCTCTAAAGCTACACATTTAGGGCACCAACTGAATGGGGCACCTTGCTGGCAAGCCATAAAAGTAACTGGCCACCCAGCAGAGCTTGTCTCTGGATTTCAGAACCTGCCTTTGTCCTTCTGGCCCTCCTCCCCACCACTATTTTCTCTTATCCTAGTTAACGCTCCTCTTCCTCTTTTCTCCTTTGTGTGTCTTGGGCCCTCCCCCCTGAGGCTGATTTGACAATGGCAGCCAAGCTTTAGCTTCTTGATTTGGTTCACTTGGAGTTTTCCATTAGAAAGCTTTCAGGAATTTCATATCACATTTTAATTCTGATTAAATGGCTCCTGCTTTGCCTCCTTCTTAGACTTGCTATAATATGCCAGAGGAGTGTTGGCTTCTTCACATCTGTAAGGGGCTCAGAACTCCACAAAGGGAGGTTTTCTTTTAAGACAACAAAATAACCTTCATTACAATTAATAAAGGAAAAATGAGGCTCCCTATGTAGAATCTCAATAAGCCTCCAGTATATTAAACATTCAGGAAAGAGATTTGCTGAAGACCTAGCCTGGGAAGCAGACGACACTAGGTGAATGAAGTTCAGAGCTGCCAGTAGCCACAGCAACTTAAAATATCTTCAGCAGCACTCTCATTCCTATGTTAAGAAACCACACTCTCAAAGCAGATCAGCTCCCCTCTGACAACCACACTCTAACTCACTGACCTTCCCTCTATTAGGTGTAGGGCTTGGGGAGGCATTTCTAAGATATTCATTATCTTTCTTAATCTTAAGCTTGCTCTAATATGGGCATTTTTTCCAAACAATAATGTAGCTTTGAAATGAGGTAGACCATGGTTTCAATCTAGCCTCTCTCTCTTGTGCTATTTCACAGTGATTCTAGCCAAGCTGCTTAAATTCTTAGAACCTCAGCATCCACTCTTAGAAATTAGGATTGTGTGTCAGTCAGTTTTTGCTGGATAACAAATAATAACAAAAACACCATGTTTTAAAAAACATTGGCTCTCTTGCTCACAGTCCTAACAGTAGTTGCAGGCTGGGGTCAGCGGAGCTGGTTCTAGGCTGTGGGTTGGGTCCACATTTCCGTATTCTCCTTGGGCCAGTGGCAGCCCAGGGAATGTTCTCATTTCAAGCCACAGGAACGCAGAGGGGCAAGCCAAACTGTGCAAGCACATCCAAAGTCCCTGTTCAAGTCATGTCTGCTGAGAGTAGTCACATGGCCAAAGCAGTCACATAACCTAACCTAAAGCCCAAAAGGAAGAAAACGCACTGTATCACTCCTCCTCCCATGAAGTTTTTGTAAAAGCCACAGGGGAAGTGAAAAATTGAGAGCCAATCTTCCACAACTGAAATAATGATCACACAGAGGAGTTGTAAAGATTAAGTGAGATAAAAATATGTAAAGCCCAGGACAGAGTACTTGCTAAATAAATGATAGTTATTATCATGGGTTAACAAATAGTGTTTCTGATATCTACGCCTATCAACACAGAAGTTCAAAAATAAGACAGTTAGACATTACTACCCTTTAATGAATTTTATTAACTGCAATTACTAAAACATAGACTCAGGTCTGTGCTCCCTATCTCTGTGCAACTCTGGGGACACAAATAAGTCAGGACAATCTACCAAGAGATTTACACAAACCCAGAAGCTGAAGATATTTGTTCTTGGAACCCCAGGCTCCCTGTTCTGAGCAGCTTCCTCCAACTGCTCTGGCCTTACTTAACACCCGGTCCCTGTCTTCATTAGAAACCATTAGTACCTCTGGAAAACTGATGGCCCCTTCTTCCTGTATCCATACAGGGTTAACAGGAGAGCAGGTATGGTTGTATGCTGGCTAATTCCTACCTGGTCTTTTCTCATATAAATCTCTCTCCATCTCTACTTTCTGTAAGAAAGGGCCTTTCAATGTAGGGAGAGGGGGTAATCTTAGAGCCCCTCCCTCCTACCCCATTTTATGTACATACTCCTTTACCTCCCACCCATCCTTCACAGGGCATTTAAAACCAAATTACTTAAAAGATAGGGACAATTGGACTTAGCAGGGACCTGGGATGTTTCAGAACATCTCACAATACTCCAGCAATGCTGAGTCTTTGGACCTGATATGACATTCCTGGGTTGAAATGGCCATTCCATCATCCCTTGGGTAGACTCAAGTCATGCTATTTGAATTCTTTAGGACTCCTATTTAGCAACCAGGAAATGGAATGAAAAATACTTGTGTTGAAATATCACTGATGGGGTCAGATGAGATGGTTACCACTGAGAAAATATTTATTGAGTGCTTGTGTATGCCACATCCTAAGGATGAAAGACTGGACCACTTCCCTCCAAAGTTTATAAGGCAGTCCAAGGCACATTGTGGGAGCTTAGTAAACCATAACTATTAGTATCATGCCCACTTATCTGGCAGCAACGTACAAGTATTTAACAAGTGTCATGGTACTAGAACCCATACAGAGGAAGGAACAGCAGTCTTACAACTGTGGCAGGTGCTGGAGGCCACGTGCTATACCAGGA
Source organism: Tonatia bakeri (assembly GCA_004024845.1). NCBI lineage: Eukaryota > Metazoa > Chordata > Mammalia > Chiroptera > Phyllostomidae > Tonatia > Tonatia bakeri. Next base: position 27,212 of record PVIA01009969.1, on the reverse strand, counting down.
TTATGGGCAGCGTGGGCAGGGCAGCCTGGAGTGATAATCAGGGAGACTGTGGCAGCATGGCCACATGGCAAACTCAAGGCAGCAACTATTTGCCACCCAGTGAAGAAGTGTGTTGACATTTTAACAAATGGTATGACACTATCAGAGATATTATTCTATTTTAAATACCAAATGTAAAGTTGTATCATAACATTTTGGTTTTTTTTTTTCTACCTAAATGTTACAATAAAGGAATGATGCTGTCTTACGTATATTGATTTTCCGGACCAATGATGCAAGGTAAATTTACCCTCAGGGAAGCTGATATTCCAGTTCCAGCTCTGAGGTGTACATGGGATCAGGCCAAGGAGGAGCCATTCTGCCACAGGCCTTAAAGGTCTCTCCCCAGCCACCACACATGGCCCGAAGCAGAATCAAATGACTCCAAAGTCAAGACTGAAGGAAGCGCCACTGTGACACGTGCTAGGGAGTTCAAGGCAGTGTGTTTGGGTGTCCCACCCTCCTGACAGCCTCATGGCTCTCCTGCCCCATGAGGACTCACTTCTGCAGGGAAGTCTGAAGCTCCTCCAGTCAATAAATGGCAAAGAGGGACAAGGAGAGCCAGCTGCAACAAAGAGGAAACGCCCACTGTAAGAGATCTGTGAAAGAACAGGGGAAGGGCCCTCCGAGGTGTTCATCCCACACGCAGTAACATAATGCCTGGGGATGGCACTGACCTTCCACCAGCATCATGTGTTTACTGGGCAGCACTCACCTCTCCTGAAAATTCTGATGATTAAGGTAAACAAAGCAACATATTTCAGAAAATGAAAATGTTCCAGTCAACGAAAGAGTGAAGAATCAGAAATTTCCCATGCATGATGGAGAAGATTCTTATAAGAATCACAGCAAATAATGGCACATTCTTACTTAATTCAGGTTTAGGGGCATGGCACTTCAGAGCTTACAGAAACCATCCAATCCATTTAATATGGAAAATTAAATGCCAGTGAGGTTAAATGCCCTGTACTAACTGAGAATTCTTGATCCTCAAACCATGGGCTGGTTACATCATGCTAACATTTCTTTCTCCAAACTGCAGAAAACAAACAAACACACACACACACACACACACACACAAGAAAGACACTGAAGAGTAATCAGTGCATCGTGAGACAGGCATTCTTGGAAAGGATTTGTGATAAAATATTCTCCAAAGAATATACAAACACAGACATTAAGATTATTATTCTAGTTTCCAAGGCAACAAAGAACAAAATTAGAGAAAAATATAATCAAGAAATCTTCCCCCAAGTTTTACATACAAACCACAATGACACTAAGGATGAAACACCTCTTACCTCAGAACTGTTGGCCCAAGGAAGGCACCTCTGATCACAGAAACCTAGGCTGCCTACTATCACAAAAGTACTACAAATTTAGAAGTATTCACCACCAGTGTGCTGCAGACCAGAGTGATCTGAGGATTAATTCCATTCACATGTGCCCAGAAGATTTGTGTAGGAAGAAGCAATCCAAAGGCCAAGTGCAGGGTTCATTTTAATAGCACTGAGGTTTGTGTGCATGTCTAATCGTGGGATCAGCAAATTACATGCCTGATGCATGAACCATAAAACCTTTCTGGCATTGTGGAACAATTGAGTGCATTTGGGAGAAAACCTAAGAATAGAAAACCCACCGAGCAGAAGGCCAGTTGTGAAGCTGTCGCGCAGGGCAGATGAGCAGCAGTGAGCAACGTGGTTTTTAGTATCTCCTAGGCCCGGGGTGCTGAACTGGGCACTGGAGGAGAATTGATTTCCCCCCAAAGTCACTATTGAAGAAACTGCATTATCCCCTTTAATAAATGGGCAGCCCTCATAGGACGCTTGAGAGGCTCGTCATCAAAGGCAGACTGGAGGTTACAGCAGGGAAGCAGGTCTGGAAAGAATCTCCTTCCACCCCTATCTACCTGGTGGGGCCCCCTCCAGGCTCTCAGAACTCATTCCTTTGGAATCAAAAGGCCTTGAGGCCCCTATTTAAAGGCCCTAGTAATAGACTAACACAAATTAAGTAAACTGACAAAGCATTAATAGGGTCACTGATGGTGAGTTAGTAAAGGAAGAGCTAACAGTTACACACTATCCTGCTCTCTCTTGCTGGCCCTGGTCTCCATTCCTCTCCCCCAAACATCACCATCTCCACACACGAACACCCATACATGCACACACACGCACACACGCACACAGAGGAAGTACCAATTTGTGGGAATAAAAAAAAAGGCCTGGGAAAGATTAAGTTCTAGAACTTCAGTAATAGTCCACCTTGAGAGATGTTAGACAAGTCAGGAAATGAGAAGACTACACTGTCTGAGAAGCCTCTCACCTGAATTACGGAAAAGAAGTGTTAACAGATCCTTTCTCTAACAGAATCCTCTGGAACTTAAAAAAGACCTCAATGTACAAACCGTGTCAGCAATACGGAAATCCTTCCTCCTCTTTTTAATACTTCCCAAGGACACACTCTGTGCTAAGGACTAATTTTGGAGCATCCAAGAAGTCAGGTTTTGTGAGCTCATTAGACTCTGAGTTCCTCAAAAGTACAGACTGTAGTTCTGTCACCGTGGACATCAGTAGCCAGCACATAAGAGGTCTACCTAGATGCCTATTATTGGAATGACCTACCCACTCCATGTGCCCATCTGCAAAGAGGTACTCACTTCCCCAGTGCACACTTCTGCCTTTTACCTGAGATTAGGCAGAGCTCAGTAACCCATCACTATTAACGTTTACATTAACCTGGTGGCGATGAGTGAGAGATTTAATAAGTGGCACAGGACCAGATCCCACTTATAGGAATAAATAGCAGCCTTAGAGCTGCAGTAGGGTGCTGGGTGTTGCCGCCTATGCCAGTATCATCCACCCGTCCATTCAACAGACACAGATATACCAAGCACAATGACTCCCACCTGTTCTCTTTCTGCAACAGGCATCCAGCCCGTCCTAACTTTGAACCAATCAGTAAATAAACATGGATGCATAGATGCTGACTATGCCTTCAAGAACCTAACCATTTAGTGGAGCAGCTGAGACCACACACAGCAAAGGAAAACTGGGCAAACAGCAGAACAACAAGGTCCTCAGTGAGAGGAAAAGTCACTGGATATTTTAGTGTGGAGAGGAGGGAATCTGCTATTTAGCCTGGTCCGGCCTGTTAGATCTGGGGCTTGGTTGGAGATGCTTCTCTGAAGGCAGAGAGTCTTCCAGCCCTGGGCAGAAATGCAGAAATAGGAAAAAGAAACAAACACTGACTGAGCATAGTGATGGGCCTTCAAAGTTTCACTCCATGCAAGTTTCTCAGCAGCTTTGTCATGAACTTCTGTCATTTTCTTAGGCTGTTCAGCATCCAAGCCTCTCCTCTTCTGAAAAAAAAAAAACCTTTACTGTCTAGACCCAAGCAGGCTTTAAATGTGGAGCTAGTGGCACCTAGAAAAAAATGCGCCTGAGAGCCGAGCAGCGTTGGACAGTTAGGGTGTCACTCAGTAGAGCAACCAGAGAGCAGCGTTCTAACTGCACTGTTCCTTCAACTGCACCTCAGTTGAGGTGCTGGCTGCTGGTTCCCATGGTCTCCGCCCATTTCTCAGCCTTCTCCTCAATTCTACAAGTTAGCTGATACCCCAACGAAGAAAGTTAACTAGAGTTATGTTTGGCAGCTTACTACAAAGAACGCTAATATACCTGGAATACAGGCATCATTCACTGCATTTTACCGATAAAAGAAACCAAGGCTCTGGGAAGCTAAATACACAGCCAATTAGTGATAGAGGTAGGGTTTAAGCTCAGGTCTTCTGATTTCAAACTTAGGGACGTGTCCTCTGTGAATCAGGACACCTCTGGTTGCAAGTGATAGAAAAAATGATAGTGAAGCAAAAAGGAAATGTATTAGCTGAATAGTTGAGATGCAGAAAGCATGCCTTGCTCTATTCCCATAGGATGTTGAGTATCTATTGCTGATATCTGCTCTCACCTATGTGGACTTCACTCCTAGGAATCTCTTCTATAGTGGTGGCCTTCTCCAGGCTTATATACTCATAACCAGAAACCCAGTAGAAAAGGTGGAATTATTTTCCCCAAATGATTGAAGTCCTGGGTTTGACTCTCACCACACAGCATCAGTGGCCAGAGATGGTACATACAGCTGGCCAGGCCTGGGTCGCATGTGCCGCAGCCCCCACCCCTGCCCCAACCCTGTGGTGGAGTCAACACCTCTCAAGCTATTTTTTTTTAAATACACTTCCTGACACAAAGAACACAGGTATTCTCTTTAATCCTCACCCAAGGACATTCTCCCCCTGCTTCAAGAGAGAGAGAAATATTGAAACATCGACTGGTTGCCCTCTCACATGCACCCCAACAGGGGATCAAACCCATAGCCTGGGCATATGCCCTGACCAGGAGTTGAACTCACATCCTCTCAGTCCACAGGATGACACTCTACCCAACTGAGCCACACTGTCCGGGGCAACATCATTCAGACTTTATAAGCTGACACTGGGGAAGCAACGGTTCTCAGGGAGAATCACAGTACTTTACCAGAAGAAAGGTGAATGGGTATCAGTGACAAAAACTAAAGATGCCCACTGGTATCTACTGCCTCTATAATATGGGTGGCACTCATCTTCTTGGCCCTTTGCCACACTGCAATAGATCCTTTCTCCAAAGTGAATCCTGCCACCCGCCCACCAACCACAAGCTCTCTCTTCTTCCTACCAACCTAAAGTTTCTTCTAAATTCTTTTATACACATTATACATGCTAGAAACATAAACTACCCCATTCCATGGCTTTTGCATTTTAAATCAAAGTAGCAAATATCTCTGGAGGCCACTCTCAAAGCTGTGTGTTAAGAGAGAAAATTCAGAGCATCTAGAGAATTGATTGGTTCATCATGGCTTTACCAGCCCCCTGAAATCCTCTCTTAGAGGCGGCTAACCACTCTGGGTCCAAGTCAGTAGGGACTAGATCCTAGGATCCCACAGCAGAGGCTAAGGACCAAAGCATGTCCAAGGGAGAGTGCTAGGGGTCAAACTGCTAAGGAAAATCATGTCCAAGCAGTTTATGGAGAAAGAAAGCCTTAAGGAAGGCGTTTAGAGCTGAAGCTTGCAGCCAAGGGATTAGAAAGCCATGGAAAATGACAGCAAGGAACAGTGAGAAGCACTGAGTATGGACTGATGTTGAAGATAGCAGGCAGATTAAGAGAAAATGTCTGTTTCCTTTGCTGTGCAGTAGAGTGGGCTGGCTCCCCATAAGGGGCAGACTGAACAGAACCTTAACCTCCATGGAAGGCCACCTTTAAGACCCTGTCCAGTTTACTCCCTAGGTCCAGACTTTTCCTCTCTGCCCTGACTCTAAAGTTTGTCCTAGAACTGAGCCTGTGCCTAGCAGCTGATCTTTACTTGAAATTGCAAAACTTCAATATTTACCAAACACCATGTGTTAGCTAAGCCTTGGGCAAGGGGCTGGTGATACACAGATAAAGATGTAATTTTCAACCTTGGAAAAATTTTCTGAGGGTGAGAGAAGCAGCTGAGCTTAAAAAAAATGAAGACAGAATATTAGTTCTATAATAGAGGTTTATATAAGGTTTCCATAGGAACTCATAAATGAGCAATTAACCCAAGTGCCCTTAAGGTTGTGGGAGGAAACAGTAATGAGGGTGGAGGGCAGGTTGGACCTGATCTTGCACAGGTTCGCACAGCTTTGAAAGGAAAAACAACAGGAATTGAGGGTTGGATCAAAAAGAAGCCCACACCATGATCTGCAGTTCCTCCCTAGAGCACGAGCCCTCACTTCTGTATGCCTGCTGCCTGGCACGGGGCCTTCTACCTGAAGGTGGCTCAATAAATATTTGTGAATTAAACAGTGAATGCTGTTTTACCTTTGGAACAGAAGGTAGACTTGCTAGACCAAAGGACACTGCTTCCTAAAACATTATCACAGCATTTAATTTCTCATTATGACTCTCCGAACATTTAATTAATAATTGTTATGGGAAGAGGAGAGCAAAGTGGTAATTAATAGCTATTGGCCAGAACTACTGCTGAATTGAGTCCAATTATGAAATGAACTAAGTACACTCAAAAAGAAGCATGAATTCCAGAAGTGAGGAGAGGCCATGAACACCAGGGTCTCTGAGGGATATTCTTAATCTGAGCAGCTGTAAGGGAAGGTGTGTGCAAAATAGGAAGAATGCAGAAATGATCAATGTTAAATGATAAATTTGGTCCGCACTTCCTGGAAGGGCCAACATTGCCACTGGGCTGTTTCCTCCCGACCAACAGCACAGAATAAAATGAGAACAGAAGAGTAAAGGCTAGAGCCATCATATCCAGGTACCAAATGCCAGGATGCCAGCAGCCCCCAGGACTCTGGCACATCAGAGGTCAACAAATCCCCATGACCTGACGGTTCTTCATTCCTCCTTTAAAAGGCAACATGCTCATGCTTTTGGAAAGATGACTGCAGGACTGCTTATGCACAAAGAACCTCAGAAACACTTGTTTGGGCAGTTGGGGTGACTGACCACTCCACTGATCCTCGGGGTTAACTTCCCCATTAGCCACCACTGTTCCCACCCAGGATTGTCCTTTGCACACTCTTCCATGCACACTTAACGCCCCACACAAGCCGGCTTCTCTCCACAAACTACCTCTTCTCCACAGCATAGGTCTTCGATTTTCAGTCGTTGGAAATTCATAACACCCAAATCATTAATAAAGCTCATGTTTATGTTTTCTTTTCTGAACAGCCTTTTATGACTATATGATCCTTGGTATTAGGTAGCTAGATGTTTTAAATTAAATCCCTTGAGGCTGCAGGTTAAAGAAAATCTCAATATATAGGTTCTGATTTTTTTTAAGAAAAACATGTAATTTATAAAACCTTATGCTAAAGAAGAAATTAAGAAAAGTAGGCACAGAACTCCTGCAAATAAAAATAGTAACTGGGAAAATAGGCTGAAGAGAAGAAGAAATGTTTAAAATACCAGTGGTGTCTATGGCTTTACTCAAGCACTGATTGGGACAATTCTGTACTTTTAAAGTAGCTCCTTTAAGAAAATTCCATTTTCTGCCCCCTAGGAAATGATGTTATCCTGAGAGTTATGTGATGCAAAGGTGACATTCTGTGGCTGAACCAAGGAATTGCAAGGGTTTGATGTAAATATCTTGGGATTCCATCCACCCCTTCCCTTCAGGTCTTCATTAACTTGTAGGCTAAAGTGTAAAAGTTAATCTAATAGACTATTGTTTTACATTTTACAGACTAAACTGCAACAAATTTCAAGTGTAACCTATCTGCTTTCTTTGCATCTTAAGATCTCAGAGTCTACACCGAATGCTGTACATTACCCCTTCATCAGAGGCACTTCGTGTAGCAGAAAAAGGGAGAAGGTTGGAATCAGAAAACTAAGTCCCAGCTCTGCTCTTCCTAGATGTTATCCTGCCTTCTCTGGGTCTCTCTTTTCTCATTGGTACATTATGCCACCCATAGACCATGGAAAGGTGTTCCCACCTTGGGTGTGAAGAACAGAAAGACAGGATATGCAGTGCAGTGCTGTACCAAGACAGGTTTTCCACTTCTCAATGGAGAAGCACCTCTTTCAGGCAGAGAACTCACTCCATTTGCAGTATCCATACCTGCCAGGTAAACTCCAAAGCAGGCAGACTTGTCTTGTGCCTTCCACAGATCTCTCCAATCTTCCTTCCTCAGTTACTAATGTGAGCACTGGAAACATCTCAGGCACACAGTGAAAATGCTCTCTTCCTCTACAGAAAGCATGCTGCAAATACAATGTCTAGGTCATCTCCCAGGGCATAGGTTTCCAGAGTCAATATACTAACATGTCACTGGATAGCATATAACAGCAGACTGAACGTGAATCCAGATTACTGAATTCCCCCCAACTTTATATCCCAAGTCATAGGGCAATGTTTGCATTGTCTCATCCTTTTCTTTTTGGAGGCCTGAAACTACCAAAAAGTTATTTGGCTAAGTATTTTCCAAAGTGTAGAGACTCGCTTAGTCCTCCAGCCAGTTTTATTTTGACAGGCAGAAGTTTCATTTTCCAGATGTTCTGTGACAGCTTAGGATTTTTCTTTTGCCCCTCTGAAGCAAAAACCAAAACCACTAATGGACTGAAACTTTAAATAGATTAACTCCCAACATTACCTGGCTCAAGTTCATCTTTGTATCACTATAGCTGTCCTTTCGCCCACTGTACTTCTTTTACTTTCACTGGATTTCTACCTTCCCATCAATAAGTAAAGAAATAGGAAAGAGCAAAATGAGGTGGAGACTTAACATCAAAACCTATGACTTACTTCTGCCTTTTCCATTTCCTCTGTTAGAAGAAGAGCCCAAAGTTATATTTGGGGGGAGTATAGAGAAAGAGCAATGCATCAATTATTTACCTCCATTGAAATAAAAGTGAAAATGAGCAATTTTTTTGAACACTAAAGCTAGACGAAGGTCTGGAGGGTGGAGAGAAATGACAGAATGGTGAAAATTGGTAAGAACTGGGGTGACTTTGTTCTCTTTTCATGAATACATAGTTTTTGGAGTTTTCAGTTATATTGAGAAATTTTCTTACTGTCTTCTAAAAGATGCCACAAAATTTTGCACTTGAGGGTCAGCAAACACCTAACAACCCAGGAAGTCTGATAATGCACTAAGAGGAGCAGGCTCATAGCACTGTGCATGACCAAAGGGTTTCAGTCCCCTCACACTGAGGACCAGAAAACATGTTTTTCTAAGTTAGTAGAGTTGACATCAGCTTAGAATAGAATTAGACACGAGTGGGTAGTTAGAATTCATTTTACAGGAATCAGATATTAGAGAAAGACTGGTGTGTACAGGCCTGCAGAGTCCTGGTTCTAAGGGTATGTGTATCCCCTACACATACATGCAAGCTCTTCAGAGGCTGCCTCCTTGTGAAGACCAGAGCCTGATATTTATGCACACCCTGCCGGACATCCTTCACTGCAACAGTCATGCATTCAAAGGTTCAAACACAGAGCTCTGATGCTTTGTGAAATTCCAAAGGGAACTTATCATGGAGTTCAAATGTATTTGGACAGGTCATTTAGGCTCTGCAGGTCATACCATCTCTGTCACAATTTTGTTGCAGAACATAAGCAGTCATGATGAATATGTAAACAAATGAGCATGGCTGTGTTCCAATAAAACTTTATTTACAAAAACAGGCAGAGGGCAGATCTTGACCCATTTGCTAAGTTTGCCAAGCCCTATGATAGACAGCAAAGAACTCTAGAGAAGAAAAGTGTTTCTACTAAAGCCGGAGTTCCTACTGAGGCCTCTTATTTGGTGCCTTACATCTTCATCAGATAGAGTCCCTTTTATCAGTTAGGAATGCCTTTGGCTGCAGGTAGCAGAAAACCCAACTCAATTGACTTACACAAATAGCAATTTCTTATTTTCGTGTAAAAGGAGTGCAAGGTTAGATGGTTGCTGCCACCACCCTGCTTGCCCTCCCTCACTGCTTCCTTGGATGCTCTCTCCTCCACCATTCTCAGCCTATAGGCTGGTCATCTCTCATCCACCAGATGTCTGGTGTTCCAACAAGCATCACATTTGACTCTGAGGATGTAGAAAAAGAGAGGGACAAAAGGATGGGTCAACCATAATTCCCCCCTTTTTTTAATCAGAAAAGGAAAAGTGATTCCAGGAACACCTCTAACCCAGCTGATGAAAGATTTCTATTTGTATCTCATTGGCTAGAATTATGGCATGTGGGTAGTGCAAAAAGAAGGGGAATTTAGTATTTGCTTTTGCAGCCTTTGAAGTAGGAAAAGCAGAGGGAAAAGGGTATTGGGGTGAGAACTGAGATAGCCAAACTACACCTCTGTGTGTAGGATACTGTGTTGGTGATAAGAAAAGCATCCTAGGCAGAAGTTCAAACATATGCTAACCATGGAGAGCTGTGAGAGTGATGCCTGGTGAGGAGGTTCTGCAGGTTGCCTCCGTTAGCAGAAACCCTGACCACAACGTACTGGTGTGTTTAATGGGCTTTACTGGTGCTGGTATTTTAGTCATATTGATGATGATCACATATGTACTAATCAATATTCCTATTACCAAAATTTGTGACTTTCTCCCACCCTCGACCCAAGAAAAATATGGAAGAAGGTTTGCTATCTATGACTGTACATAGAGACAGCTAATATAGGTAACTTTCTCAGCCACCACAAAAAGCATTTTACCACAGAAAGTCAAAGATTAAACATAAAATGCTATACTGTACACGGCTGAGATTCTAGGGAGGACTTTTGGTGACAGGAAAGAAGTTATCTCAATATTGGCATAATACCAGGGTTAAATTACTGATTACATTTTTGACAAGAGGTAGCCCTTACATTGTAATGTCCATAGAAGTTAGCACTTTGGTTTTCAGTCTTGCCTTGAAAATAATATGACACAAGACTTCAAACCACAACCTAGTAGTTTAACTCATTTATATTTCCAGACATTGCTTTTCTGTTAAGAGTCTAATAGTTCAGGCTCAGAGGCAACCTTTAAAATAGTGGAGTTGTTCTTTTGGGGATGTTTGCTGTGTAAGGAACAAGTAGAACAGTTAAATTAAGAGTAGGTAATTTTCTGGAAGAGTGATGGGAAAAGAGATACCCAACCATACAACTGTGACACATGCACAGAAAATGCCCCCACATCTGAGCTGCATTCTTATTTTCCATGCAATAAAAATACACCATGGCCATGGGAGTTCTGCAATTTGTCTATAAAATGTAGATCATCACAATTATCTGCAGCCTGTTTCAAATAATTCCTCTTACTGTCAAAGCAAGTTCATTGCTATCATCTCATCTGCTCTTTATGGCAAGTGTTTGGTATCTACCTGTTTCTGTCAAAGGGGAATCCAACACAAAGGTGGACAATCTGCCCAAGAGCTCACAGACACTTCCTGGGCCATCTGTCCTATACCAATGGAGTGTCTATTATTTGCTTCCAAAACACAGAAAACTGGTTCATCTCCTTTTCGAGATCACACTGCATTTCCATGTCAATTTCTTACCACTTTATGCACCCTTTTAAAATATTTAATTAAGTGCTGAACTTGCACTTTGCTACCTAGGCCCCCTGTTTTTCTTTCATTCTGTAAATGAATGTGAGTCTGAACTGGTTTTACCAGCTCTGAAATACCTCTTTTGGGTCGCCATGAAAATAATGTGCTGTCACTTTTAAAAAGAAACAAGTTGAGTCACCTCCTGGGGTTTTTCACTCTTCAGGATCCAAACTTCACAGATTAGATGAACTCTCCCCTATGTAGGGGCAAGGGGAGGGGGGGAGTTAACTTTCCTGTGTCAGTGCAACACCTCAGTGGAGAAATACAAAAGAAAAGAAAAAATCCCAAGTGGGTAATGAGAATAAGGTGAGGCCAGGTTTCAGGGTCCAAGCCACACCTCAGAGACAAGCTGGGCTGAACCCACCCATGACTCCTTCCTAAAACACGAAAATTGCTTAGGAGGAGCCACCCCTCCCAATGGCAGCCACATTCCTGGGCCTCAAGCTCCCAAACCTGCCTTCCTAGCAGGGGCTTTCTCTGTGCAGCCCATCCCCTTTCTTTTGTTTTCATGATGGTCCATTTGGCCCACTAAAGCCAGCTTTTTGCATATTAAAACTTAATTTGTTTAAGGACAAACAGTCGGAGGTCTGCTTCTCAGAGGCTGAAGTGACACAACACAGGAGCTGGGCTTTGGCCTTGGGGGCTGCCGATCTGGCAGATCCCTGCTTCTGAGAGACCAGCCAGGAGCTGCTCACTGTCAGGACTCCAAAAGGCATTACCCTGAGCTCCAAGGTGGAGCTGTTTACCAATACCGTGATCTCTCCCCAGATGCAGTTGCTACTGCAGCTAATTAAGAGAACAATTAAGACCAAGGCAATCAGTCAAGTACATAGACCTCAGTCATCTTCCCAGCTCTCAGATGCTGCACTGCTCCCAGGGGGCTGTACCGTATTCAGTCATTCAGAAAATGACAGGAAGAAGCTATTAAATATCTGAAAACCATAAAAATGCAATCATACCGTTCTTTAGCTGAGCCATCCACCAGAGAGCAATGCCCAGCAACTTTAGAAACTTAGCAGTCCCCTTGAATTCACACACTTACAAATAAGAAGATTAATCAAAGCAGCTCAAATCAAAATTTAATTACAAGGTGGGGATGGGAGAAGCTGTGCTGGCCATCCTCCTGCTTTTTTTTTTTTTTTTTGGTTTATGACTGATCAATACTTCTTGTATCAGCCAAATGCATGACAAAGTCCATGGGGTATCTTTAGAAAGGAAGTAACAGATTAAATATTGAGCTAAACAATTTAATCTTCTCCTGGAAGAATTTTCAGATATTTGTAAAAGTAAATCCTATTAGTGGGGAACCATTTCCATGTGCTAGACTATAGAGCCTCATTGGGAGAAGTTCATAAACACAGATACACAAGCCAGTAAAACAAAACTTTTACTAATAGCATAGCAAATAGAGACCAGATAAAAAAAATTCCCTTAAAAAGAAAAACATCACACACACACACACACACTCTCACATGCACCTGTCCAGAAAGTATCCACCACTTAATATGCAAAATAGAGGCATTTATTGAAGAAGATATAATATACAAGAAACATTGTACATAGGACAATGATGCCTCAGTTCCCTTCAAAGTAGGTACCTTGGGACCTCACATAGTTCTCCCAATCACCATCAGCTGCCCTGTCCTATTTTCCCGAATCTCATCAACAGTCTGAAATCTCTTCCCTTTCAAAGGTGATTTTAGTTTTGGGAAAAGCCAGAAGTCATGGGTCAAATCTGGGCAGAGGAGCTTAGTAACCTGGGTGATTTGATGTTTCACTATGAACCTCTGCAAAAGACATGATGCATGAGCATAATGAAGTTGCCAATCACCAGTTGTCCCATAGCTACAGCCTTCTGAACCACCTGAACACTTTCCACAGAGGAATGTTCAAGTTGTATGCAAAATTTGATGCAGATTCACTGCTCTATTCACTCAGTCATTTTGAATACAAGGGCCACACAGTACACATGCGCACTCAATGGCGTCTACTGCCCCCACTGACTAGTACAGTGAAGTCATCACTGTTCACCCATGCACATTGTAGTCCACTCTCCTTGGCTGCCACGTTACATTGATGTCGCACAAACCATTTTCGTTATGTTAACAATGGTTGGACTTTTCCTGTACAGACATCGTATACCCTTAGCTCACAAAAAAAAATGGAAATTTCTGGGGTCCTGGAGCTAAGAAATGAGGCCGATCATCTTAGAAAGAAGCACCCTAAGCAATGTCATAAAAATATTTTTTATTACAGACTTCTAGCCAAGATAAAGGCATAGGTAAATAAACTGTGCCTCCTTGCACAACCAAAAGAAGAACAACAATTTTAAAAACAATAAACAACCAGAACTTACAGAAAACTGAACTATATAATAGTCCAACAACCAAGGAATTAGAGGAGAAATATTTATTCAGACCGATAGGAGGGGCAGAAACAGACAGCTGGGTGGAGAGGACTCACCACAAGGCAGTGGCTAGTGTGGCGGGCAGTCCACATTCATGTGTGGATAAACTGGCAGGAACAACTGGGGAGCAAGACAGACCACGCAACCCAGGGTTCCAGTGCAAAAAAATAAAGTCTCAAAACCTCTGACTGAAAAAATCTGTGGGGGTTGTGGCAGTGGGAGAAACTCCCAGCCTCACAGGAGAGTTCATTGGAGAGATCCATAGGGTCCTAGAATGTGTACAAACCCACCCACCTGGGAATCAGCAACAGAAGGGCCCAATTTGCTTGTGGGTAGTGACAGAAGTGACTGAAAGCCAGTAGAGAGCTGAGCAAGCAACACTGACTCTTCTAGGACCCCTCCCCCACATACTGAACTACAACAAGTGACTTGGGTTACCCGGCCCTGGTGAATACCTAAGGTTCTGCCCCTTAATATGTAACAGGCACAACAAGGCCAAAAAAAAAAAAAAAAAAGCCCAAATGAAAGAACAGATCAAAGCTCCAGAAAAAATACAATTAAGCACAAAGAGATAACCAACCTAGCATAGGCACAATTCAAAACACTGATAATCAGGACGCTCGCAGAAATGGTTGAGTATGGCCGTAAAATAGAGGAAAAAGTAAAGACTATGAATAATGAAATAAAGGAAAATGTACAGGGAACCAACAGTGAAGGGAAGGAAATCAGGACTCAAATCAACAGTTTGGAGCAGAAGGAAAAAATAAACATTCAACCAGAACAGAACAAAGAAACAAGAATTCAAAAAAATGAAGAGAGGCCTTGAACCTCCTGGGCATCTTTAAATGTTCCAACATCTGAATCATAGGGATGCCAGAAGGAGAAGGGCAAGAAATTGAAAACTTATTTGAAAAAATAATGGAGAACTTCCCTAATCTGGCAAAGGAAATAGACCTCCAGGAAGTCCAGGAAGCTCAGTGAGTCCCAAAGAAGTTGGACCCAAGGAAACACATACCAAGGCACATCATGATTACATTACCCAAGATAAAAGATAAGGAGAGAATCTTAAAAGCAGCAAGAGAAAAGAAGACAGTTATCTACAAAGCAGTGCCCATAAGACTATCAACTGACTTCTCAAAGGAAACCTTACAGGCAAGAAGGAGCTGGAAAAAAGTATTCCAAGTCATGAAAGGCAAGGATCTACATCCAACATCACTCTATCCAGCAAAGCTATCATTTAGAATGGAAGGGCAGATAAAATGCTTCCCAGATAAGGTCAAGTTAAAGTAGTTCATCATTACCAAGCACTTATTATATGAAATGTTAAAGAGATTTATCTAAGAAATAGAAAATCAAAACTATGAACAGTAAAATGACAACAAACTCGTAACTATCAACAACTGAACCTAAACACAAAAATAAAAACAAAGCAAACAGCGAGAACAGGAACAGAATCACAGAAATGGAGATCACAGGGAGGGTTATCAACAGGGAGGTGGAGGAGGAAAATACACAGGGAATAAGAAGCATAAATGGTAGGTACAAAATAGGCAGGGAGAGGTTAAGAATAGTATAGGAAATGAAGAAGCCAATGACCTTATATGTATGACCCATGAATGTGAACTAAGGGGGTAGAATACAGGTGGGAGGGGGTGTACAGGACAGAGGGGGGAAAATGAGGCAACTGTAATAGCATTATCAATAAAATATATTTTAAAAATAAATAAATAAAAACATTTTTTAGTATATGTGTTGCCAAAGCGAGCACTAAATAAAAACATTTTTTATTAAATATCTTTGTCCAATTCAAGTGAGTTCTCCAGACATTGCTCTTTCAATCTCCCCAACAATATCTTCATCCACATGCACAAAACCCTTGTACTGTCTGCTATAGACCTTTGTGGGGATTTGCCAAGAACAAAATATACCCACATCTATATAGTGCTAATGGGATAATCTGAGTTTCACCTTATTAGCTCTTACCAGACTCATCCCAATGTCACAGATGAGCTGGTGACCTACACAGGGCCAATTGCAGGCTACTTTCCCTCCTCACTTGGTGTCACAGACCAGAACACTCCTCTAACCTCATTACAAAATCCATCCAATGCTCAGATCTTGAATGACCAACATCCACTCAGCTCACGAATATTTTTTCTTTCTTTCTTCTTCTTCCTTTATTTATTTATTCATTCATTTATTCATTTATTTATTTATTTTTGCATTGCTGTCTGTTTACAAACACACATATACTTGCACACGTTTACACTAAAGAAAGCTCATGTTTTAAGCTAAATATGGTACTACTCTTCTGAAATGTATAATAGCTGTAGAATGATATGCTATAGTCATTTCCTGATACAGAATAAAAGCCAAAAAACACATTCTTCTAAAAACTAAATTCTGCACCAGCTTTATTTCTACTATGATATGTTAGTGCACCCATGTTACCATTAAAATTTTTTTAACTACCACCTCAAATATCCTTCAGCCAAACTACTACAATTGGAAAGGAATTTGTCCAATTCTTATTGCTTCTCCTTTCCTTTGAGATGGAAACCAACTGACCCAAAATCAATTGCTCAGACCTCCACAAGGAGAATTAAGTTCAAAACTTTTCATTAATACTCCAAATTTAGGGTATGTCCACAATGGACAAAAATTGTAGGAATTCAAGGGGGAAAACAGAAGGCAACAGTTTTCAAACTCTGCATTTTTCTCTGAGTAATTCAAAAGGATTTTACAATGATTTTTCCAGGCCATTAGCCCAAAATGTCTGATAAATATGACTATTTTGGAAAGGAAAAGGAAATTAAGCAGGGATCAGCCACTGAATTTACAGAGATAGCGATGCCTCTATGTAGCAGCCTTTCACCTTTGCCTGCATTGTAAATAGATTTTTTTTCTAGCAGAAGAACCACTCATCTCTACTTATAAGGTACAATCTTTCTAGACAGTATTTTTGACAAAAAATCTATCTCTACTTAAATAGGAACAATTGGCCACCAAATTTTTTTGTGAACTACCATTCGGAGAAGTGTCAAATAAAAAGGGAAGAACTAAAGAATGCCCTCTATAAAGAAGCAAAGCACTTCATAACAGACAACAATATACCTTCCTCTCCAGAGTGACAGAGATTTGTTCACTTATATTGTTTAAACAAGTTGTTTAGAAAGTAGGCAGAAAAATATCAAGCCAATGAAAAATAAAATGTCCCACCAGTTCTTGAGGAACAGAGATGAGAACAGAAACCTCTCCCTACATATTTTCACGTATCCTCTTTCTGCCAAAAATATTCACACAGAAGCTCTCTGGGCAACCATTCCTCTGAAAACTGAATTCTTCATCTTCATATGACACAAAAAAACAATTCAGAGGTGAAAAATCTGAATCCAGACTGTATTTAGGCATACTATTCATTATTTCTTTACTAACCAAATACAAACCAAGCCCATGTACTTGTTCTGAAACTACATACAGGTTTAACTGAATGTAATTTTTCATACTTATTTCAACATTTAGAAAACCACTAGATTTATAAAAATAATCTGAACAATTTTTGCAAAACAATTCACTTTGAGTATTGTTACTAGGATATTCCTGGAAAACATTGTTTTGATATGTAGTTTGTCTTGACTATCTCAAAAATAGGTCCAAGGAAATTTCTGCTAAAGAAAAAAAAAAGAAAGAAAGAAATGTCTAAGAGGAGCACTGTTATCATTACAAACCTCTGGTTTCAGAGCTTAATAATATTTGAACAAAACTGGGTATTTTTATTAGTCAATGTTCATTTTCTGACAGTATTTAATCTGTTAACCTATCCTGCATACTTAAAATAACAAAACGAAGAGCAATGAAAGGCATGCGCCCAGTCATAGGGAGTGCTATGTGAATCCCCCTTCACCTCGCATCTCAAAACTCCCCAGTTTTCAAATTTCCATGGCAGCTGTAAGGGTGTTTACGAAGGAAAAACCAGAGAAACTGGGAGAGCTCAGAATTGACTCCAGAGACTCTAGGATGGACCACAGAGCAACCTATGTTTTTATCCTACACACAAATTACGATCAAAATCAACTGCAAAAATACGTCTGTCAAAGCCATTGTCTTTCCCAATAATTGGTATTCTCTTGCAACTTTCCTATTTGGGTCAGTGTAACCATCTCTCTTCCACTTTCACAAACTAGAACCTTGAAGTCATCCCTGAAATGCCTCTGTCCACCCAACTCTGCCCTCTTCCCAAGACTCCTCATTAGTTAGTCAAGCTGTTCCTCAGATTCAGTCCTTTCTCACCATTTCCACAGCCATCTGCCTGCTCATACTTGAGCAACTAAGACAACTTCACACTTGGTTCCCAACCTTACTCCAGCTTCTGCCACACAAATTCAGAGGCTGCACCACTGTTAAACCAACTTTTAAAACCCTGTTGCCCTCAAGTCTTTCTGTCTATAGACCAGCAAAGATCCCTGATCTAAATTCTACCTCTCCTACTATCATGTTACTCCATTCTTCCCAACTCTGGGAGACATGACTGGTTGTCCCCCAATATCCATGCTCTTCTTCCTTTAGTAATTAGAACGTCCAACTATAGTCGGGCACATCTCCACCTGAATAAAAGCTAACTCTTCTACACTCCTTTGCAACCAGGTGTGCCCTTACAATCAAGTTCTAGCCAATACAATTATGAACAATTCCAGGTTCATGCCCTCAAAATGTAGTGTGTACTGGTGATCCTCTTTTATCCTTCAAACCTAGACTAGGATGCAGGTATAATAGCAGGATCAGGAATAGCCACTTTACACACAGAAATGGAAGCCATACAATAGGGTATGGTAGAGACACTCTACCAGCCCTACCAGTTCTGTGCTTTCAGATTGTTAAGTAAAAAGAAAATATTTACATTTTGTCTAATTCGTTGTTAAATTGTGGTTTTGTGACAACAACCTAACCCATACTCTACTTCCTACCCCCATTACCCTCTATTGTTTGATAAAATTCAACAGTACTAATTTGCGAAACTTATTTGTAAGTATATAAAACCACAGGAACTGAAAGAATGACCTGGATTTTTCCATTCAAAATCACATTCACTTTCGGAACAGAGCCCAACACACACTAGCAATATGACAATATCCTCATCAATGGAAATCGTTTATTAAACTCTCTGGTTGAAATAAAGAATATTCTTTTATACATATTAAACTTTCTGATTGCAGTTGTTAGAATTTAAAGAAACTTAAGAAATGCATGAAAAAAAAACAACAGAAACATGCATACAGAGGCATCTAATGGCTCTGAGGGCTCTCATGAATATAAGAGCCTCCCCCATCCCCATTTCTCAAGTTCACTCTGTATGCCTGTTTCATTCTCCCCCCTCCTCACAAACCAGCTTCCTATGCTTCTCTGTTTGAAGGTGGTGTACACTGCCTACCGTTCCCAAGTTTCACGTATTATAATCTAGGCACCCAAAGACAGAAACCCTTACTCCCTTATTGAGTTTTACCATGTGGTAATCTAGGCAGACCCTGAAATCAGAGCTATATGAAATAAAATTGACTAACCATTGTTAACATATTTGTTTTTTAAATAAATCTGCTGATCCACTGAAATATGTAAAAAGAGTCCCTAATAACAATTACATTTTGTCTTGGTCAGCAGCTCAGGGATATGCACCCAGACCTGCCATAGAGCTGGGATGCTTATCAAAGAGTTCAATGCACACACATTTATTAGAATGAAAGAGATTCACTCCCTTTCCACTGTCCCCAAGAACCATAAGCTCACTGTGGAAATGCATGAAGGCAGCCAGCTAGGAGACATTAGGAAAAGCCATAAAAATGTACTTAGTGTCCTAACATCCTATTCGCTAACACACCTATGCTCCATCCTCACAACCTCGAGGGACGAGGCATTTCTTGTCACTCAAACCACAGAAAAACGAGTGTGGGCCAAAACAGACTGTTTCTTTCAGACTTTGATGCCCTCATTATTTAATAACAAGTTTCACAGAAATGGCCAGCTACAGCAAGCTAGTTATTTATTTATAGGTTTGTTTGTTTTCGAAGGCCCTCCAGGGGAATCAAGATATGGCTGCAAAGTCATCTTTTTCTGCCCCTGATTTTATTCTTTAGTTTTTACCTGATTCCTCTTAAGCTCTAAATCTCTGGGTTCTGATGAGTGTATATGGATGCTACACAATTGTGTCTAAAAACCACACTAATGGTTACCTACTTTCTCATCTAATCCTTTCAACGCATTTGAGATAGATTATCATACCCGAGTTTTAATCAACTTTATTAAGATAGTTTATGCACAATAAAATGCATCCATTTTAATTTTATAATTCAATGAACTTTGAAAATATACATCTGTATGAATATAATCAAAATCAAAATATAGAACATTTCACCACCTCCAAAGAGTTCCATTATACTCCATTCAAGTTACTCCCCTTCCCCAGTCTCAAAAACTTTGGCCTCAGGTAACAACCGGTAACTCTTTCTCCATTAGAGATTAGATTTGTTCCTAACATTTCACATAAATGGTACTCTTTTGTGTCTGACTTTTGTATTCTTTTGTATGACATTTTTCACTCAGCATTATGTTTTTGCAATTTATCAGTGCTGCATATATCATAGTTCATTCCTCTTTATTGCTGAGTGATATTCTGTAATATGGATATACCACAATTTTTTTATCCATTTCATCACAGAGATATTTGAGTTGTTATCAGTTTTAGGTATCGTGAATAAAACCACTATGAGGAGCCCTGGCCAGGCGCTCAATCAGTTGTAGTATCATTCTCGGTGTGCTAAGGTTGTGGGTTTGATCCTTGGATGGGGCACATATAGTAAGAATCAACCAATGAATGCATAAATAAGTGGAACAACAAATCAATGTTTTTTTCTATCTCTCTCTCTCCACCCCCCAAATCAATAAACAAAAAAATTTTAACAAACACTATGAAGATTTGTGTGGACACATGTTTTCATTTCTCTTTGGTAATGCCTCTTAAGTGGAATTTCTGGGTCATATCATAAGGATATGTTTATGCAATTTGTATGACACAGCAATACCATTTTTCAAAAATAGTTGTATAACTTGCTCTACATCCTCAGCAAGACATAGTCAGTCTTTTTTTAATTAAATTTATTGGGGTGACGTTGGTTAATAAAATTATATAGGTTTCAGGTATACAAGTCTATAATACATCACCTGTATATTGTATTGTGTATTCACCACCCAAAGTAAAATCTCCTTCCCTCACCATACATTTGACCCCTTTATCCTTTATTACCTCCTTCCCATCCCCTTACCACCATACTGTTGTCTTTGTCTGTGAATTTTTGTTTCTTTTTGTCTTGTTTGCTCATTTGTTATTGTCAATTTTATATCCCACATATGATGAAATTATATGATTCTTGACTTTTCTGTCTGAATTACTTCACTTAGCATGATATTCTCAAGATCCATCCGTGTTGGCAGCATTTCATCTTTTCTTATGGCTGGATAGTATTCCATTGTGTACATGTACCACATTTTCTTTACCCAGTCATTATTGTTTCCAGGTCCTGACCACAGTGAATAATGCTGCAATAAACATAAGAATACATATATCTTCACAAATAAATGTTTTCAAATTTTTTCAAGTAGATACCCGGAAGAGGAGATGTTGGATCATATTGTAACTCTACTCTTAATATTTCGAGGAAACTCTCTACAGTTTTCCATAGTGACTGTACCAGTCTACATTCCCACCTCTAGTGAATGAGAGTTCCTTTTTCTCCACAGCCTCTCTAACACTGTTACTTGTCTTGTTGATAATAACCATTCTAATAAGTGTGACATGGTATCTAATTATAGTTTTGATTTTCATTTCCCTAATAGCTAGAGTAAAGTTGAGCATCTTTTCATTTTGTGTGTTGACCATTTGTATATCTTCTTGGGAGAAATGTCTGCTCAGAACTTCTGCTCATTTTTTAAATTGATTTAATGTGTTTTAATGTTGTTGTTGACAAGCTGCGTGTGTTCTTTATAAATTTTGGATATTAACTCTTTATGGAAGGTTCCATTTGAAAATATCTTCTCCCATTCCATTCATTGCCTTTTTGTTTTGTTGACAGTTTATTTTGCTGTATAGAAGCTTTTTAGTGTGATATAGTCCTGTTCTATTTTTGCTTTTCCTTCCCTTCCCCTTGAAGCCAAATTCATAAAATTTTCTCTAAGACCAAGGTAGATAAGTTTAATACCTATGTTTTCTTCTATATAATTTATTGGTTCAGGTTTTACATTTAGGTCTTTGATCCATTTTGAGTTCATTTTTGTGTATAGTAACAGACAGCAGTCTAGTTTCATTCTTTTGCATGTGGCTTTCCAATTTTCTCAGCACCATTTATTAAGAGGATTTCTTTCCTCTGTTGTGTGTTTTTACCTGCTTTGTTGAAGGTTATTTGCCTATATATATGGGTTTATTTCTGGACTCCCAGTTCTGTTCCATTGCCGTGTATGTTTGTTTTTCTGCCAGTACCATGCTGTTTTGAGTATTATCACTTTCTAGTATACTTTGAAGTCCTAGAGTATGATACCTCCAGCTTTGTTCTTTTTTCTCAGGATTGCTTTAGCTATTAGGGGTCTTTTGTGGTTCCATACAAATCTGATCTTTTTCTTCTATTTCTTTAAAACATGCTATTGGGATTTTGATGGGAATTGCATTAAATTTGTATGTTGCTTAGAATAACAGGGACATTTTAACTATGTTGATTCTTCCAATCCATGAACACTGAATATCTTTCCATTTCTTGTGTTTTATTTCATTTCTTTTAATAGTGTCTTACAGTTTTCAGTGTACAGGTACTTCACATCCTTTGTAAGTTTATTGCTAGGTATTATAGTCTTTCTGTTGCAATTGCAAAAGGAGGATTTTTTTATCTTTTTCTGAAATTTCATTGTTAGTGTGTAGAAATTCAATGGATTTTTGAATATTGATTTTGTATCCTGCAACTTTACTGTATTTGTTTGTTGTCTCTAATAATTTTTTGTGGAGTCTTTAGGGTTATCTATATAAAGAATCATGTCACCTGCAAAAAGTGACAATTTTACTTCTTCATTCCCAATGTGGATGCCTTTTATTTCTTTTTCTTGCCTGATTGCTCTATCTAGGACTAGGTTAAATAGTAGTAGTAAGAGTGGGAAACCTTGTCTTTTTCCTAATCTTACAGAAAAAACTTTGTTTTTCACCACTGAGTATGATATTAGCTGAAGGTTTGTCATGTATGGCCTTTACTATGTTGAGTTCTTTTCCTTCAATACACATTTTATGAAGTGTTTTAATTAAAAAATAATGGATATTGTAACTTGTCATGTTTTTATGCATCTACTGATATGATCATATAAATTTGATCCTTCATTTTATTAATATGGCATGTCACATTGATTGATTTGCATATGTTGAACCATCCCTGTGCTCCTGGAATTAGCCCCACTTGACAGTGATGTCAGTCTTTTTAATTTTAGCCATCCTGTGAATCTATAGTAGTATGCAATTGTGGGTTCACACTTCCCTAATGAATAATGACACTGAGTATCTTTTTACGTTTTATTAGCCACTCATATGTCCCCTTTTGGAAGTGTCTGTTCAAACATTTTGCCCATTTAAAAAAATAATTTGTAGTCTTATTATTTAGTTGTAACAATTTTTGCGTACTCTATATACAAATACTTTATCAAATATATAAACCTTAACTGTTTCCAAGCTGTGGCTTATCTTTTACTTTTTAATGGTGTCATTCAAAAATCATAAATTTTTAATTTTGATGAACTCCACATTTATCATTTTTTCTTTTATTGTTCATGGTCTCCTCTATATAAGAAATCTTTGCATAGTCCAAGGTAGAAAAGGTTTCCTATTGTTTTCTACTAAAATTTTTATGATTTAGCATTTTAAAATTTCCACAATCCATGTTGGATTAATCTTTATGTATGATATGTCACAATAATCAATATTCATCTTTCCACATGAAAATACATTTACACCATCAAAATTTTTTGAAAATATTCTCCTTTTTTCTATTAAATTTTCTTGGCACCTTTATCAAAAATCAATTGACCATATATGTGACCATCTATTTTTAGAATAACTGTTGTGTTTCATTGTCTGAACATGCCCATATGTCTGTCCTTATGCCAATACCACACTGCCTTGGTTACTGTGTCCTTACTGTCAGCCTTGACATCAGGGAGTTGTTCCTATGTTCCAAACTTACTTTGAATTTATTAGGTATTTTCTATTTCCATGTACATTTTAGAATCAATTTTCCATTTTCTATATACGAAATGCCTACTAAGACTTGAGATTGCATTAAATCTATATTAATGTAAGGAAAATTGACACCTTCACTATATTAACTCTGATCCATAAACAAGATGGATCTGTCCTTTTATTTAGGCCTTCATTTTTCTGTCAGCATTTCTTCAAATACTCTGTAGCCTTTTCTTTTGTGCTTTGTCTTTCTCTTTTCCCCCTTTGACTCTTTTTTATTATTTTTTAAAATATTTTATTGACTATGTTATTACAGTTGTTTCAACTTTCCACCTTTGACCCCCTCTATCTGGTACCCCATCATTCCCTCCAGCCATCCCCCCCTCCTTACTTCATGTCCATGGGTCATATATATAAGTTCTTTGGCTACTTGACTTCCTACACTGTTCTTAACATCCCAGTGTCTATTCTGTACCTACCAATTTGTGCTTCTTCACTCCTGCACCTTTTACCCCATCCTCCCTCTTCACCTTCCCAGCTGATAACCCTCCAAATACTCTCCATATCTATGATTCTGTTTCTGTTCAGCTTGTCTGCTGAGTTTGTTTTTAGATTCAGTTGTTGACAGTTGTGAATTTATTGCCCTTTGAATGTTCATAGCTTTGATCTTCTTCATTTTCTTAAATAAGTTCCTTTACATCTCACATAATAAGGGCTTGCTGATGATGAACTTCTTTAGCTTCACCTTCTCTGGGAAGCACTTTATCTGCCCTTCCATTCTAAATGAAAGCTTTGCTGGATAGAGCAATCTTGGATGTAGGTCCTTGTCTTTCATGACTTGGAATACTTCTTTACAGCCCCTTCTTGCCTGTAAAGTATCTTTTGAAAAATCAGCTGGCAGTCTGATGGGAACTCCTTTGTAGGTAACTCTCTGCTCTTCTCTTGCTGCTTTTAAGATTCTCTATTTTTAACCTTGGAAATTTTAATTATGATGCATCTTGGTGTGGTCCTCTTTGTGTCCATCTTGTTTGGGACTCTCTGTGCTTCCTGGATTTGTATGTTTATTTCCTTCACCAAATCAGGGAATTTTTCTCTCATTATTTTTTCAGATAAGTTTTCAATCTCTTGCTCTTTCTCTTTTCCTTCTGGCACCCCTATTATTTGAACATTGGTATGTTTGAAGTTGTCCCTGAAGCTCTTTAGCCTATCTTTGCTTTTGGGGGATTTTTTTTCTTCTTTCTGTTCTGGTTGAATGTTTTATTCTTCCTTATGTCCCAAAGCATTGATTTGATTCTTGGCTTCATCCACTCCACTGTTGATTCTATTTTTCTTTATTTTGCTTAGTGTATCCTTCATTTCCACCTGGGCCTTTTTTATGCTGTTGAAGTATCCAGTGTGTTCCTTGAACATCCTAATAACCAGTGTTTTGAACTCAGCATCTGATAGATTGCTCTTCTCCATTTTGCTTAGCTCTTTCTCTGGAGTTTTGTTCTGTTCTTTCATTTGGGCCATATTTCTTTGTCTCCTCATTTTGGCAGCCTCCCTGTATTTGTTTCTATGTATTAGGCAGAGTTGCTTTGACTCCCTGTCTTAGTAACATGGCCTATTGTAGAAAAAAAACACCTGGAAGCAAATTGGATGGGGTAGAACTTTAGGTAATTGCCAGGGGAGGGCACCCTGTGTGAACCAGTTTAATGGAGTCTCCAATATGATGTCACTGCTCTGCGGCTCTGTGTGAGGGAGGGCTCAGAAAGGGGGCAATGCCACTGCCTGGCCTGTGGAATTTTGTCCAGGAGAAAGCTATCCCTCAGCACTCACCCTGACGCCTAACACTTCCATCTCTCCCCGTATGCCACTGGTGCCTTTCCAGCTGCTGCCCTGGTGCTGGAACCCAGAGGGCGTGAGTCTGCAAAAGCTCTAAATCCATTGCAGCCTCTTTAAGAAGAGACTCCTGAGAATCTCACAGTTCCTTCAGCCACCACAACCCCCAGTGGTTTTTGTAGCCAAAAATTAAGGGAACTTGTCTTTCTGGCACCAGAACCCTGGGCTGGGTGGTCTGGTGTGGGGTTGGGATCCCTTGCTTCTGAAGTATCCCTCCCAATTTTTATCTACCACAAATGAGTGTGGGGCCACCCATTCCACATCTCTGCCCCTCCTACGTGTCTGGATGAATGTGGCTTCTTTAATTCCATGGTTGTCGAACTTCATACAGCTCAATTTTCTGACAATTCTAGGTGATAGTTGTTCTATAGTTTAGTTGTGATTTTTGCTGTGATTGTGCAAGGAGGCCAGCCATGTTTACCTACACCTGTATCTTAACTGGAAGTCCCAAATACTTTGTAGTTTTTTAGCATGTAAGTATTGTGCATATTTTGTTAAAATTTTTACTACTTATTCTATGGGTTTTGATGCTATTCCAAATAATGTATTTTAAAATTTTAAACTGGAACTGTTTTTTTGCTAATATATAAGAATATAATTTTTGTACATTTTCTTTGTGTCACGCAAATCTGGCTAATCAACTCCTTATTAGCTTTAGTAACTTTCTTATAGATTCCTCTGGGTTTTCTATAGATATTATCATGACATTTTTTTTTCCTTTTCAATCTATTTTATCTTTTCTTCTTGCCTTATTACACCGGTTATATCGATAAAATGTTGAACAGAAGTGGGAACAGTTGTGATCTTAGAATGTCTTCAGTTTCTCGCCATTAAAAAAAAATACCAATTGCATATTTTTCACAGATGCTCTTTATCAGGTTTGGGAAGTTTCCTTATATCACTAGTGTTCTGAAAAATAAAACTGATTTTCAAATATAAAACCATTTGTACATTCCTTTAGATAAATCTTACATAGTCATGATGTATTATTATTTTATATACTGCTCAATTGAACTTACCAAAATTTGATTAAGGAATTTTTGTCTATGTTCATGAGGGATGTTATTCATCTATAGATTTTTTCCTCATAATGTATTTTTTTAATCTTAGAATCAAGATAATACTGGCTTCATAAATTGAGTTGAAAGGTATTTCCACCCTGGCTGAGTAGCTCAGTTAGTTAGAGTGTTATCCCAATATGCCAAGATTGCAGGTCTAATCTCCAGTCAGTGCACATGCAAGGAGCAACCAATGACTGCATAAGTAAGTAGAGCAACAATTTGACATTTCTCTCTCTCTCTCTCTCTCAAATCAATAAATAAAAATTTTTTAAGTATTTCTATCCACCTCCTCTATATTTTGAAAAACTGCGTTGAAGTAGCATTATTTCTTCCTCAAATGCTTGATGAATTTTTCAGTGAAGTTACCTGGGGCTGGAGTTTCCTTTGTAACAAGGTTTGTGATTGGAATTTCAACTTAAGTACTAGGTATGCAGTTATTCACATAATCAATTTCATCCTGAATCAATTTTGGTCCA